>WBNM01023783.1:90249-204100 GCA_013399055.1 Ramphastos sulfuratus
GACCATCCAGCCAATTCCTTATCCAGCGAGTGGTCCGCTGGATGGCATAGTGAGGTCAGATCAGATATGCTTTGATGCAGCTTCATTTAAAAGGCTGTAACCCCCATTACAGTTGTGATTTATTAAAATTAATCATTGAAATTAATCATTGATTTCTGGTTTATGCCATACAGTGCAGTGACAGCTCTTTCTGTTGTACAGTAACAGCTGTTTCAAATCGGCAAAAGGAGTAAGAAAAAATACTTTAAATCCCACAAGCTCAGAGCTGTTGGTGGCCTAACCTGTGTTCTCCTGTATACAGGCAAATGCCTACCCAGGTGATGTATAAATGTAGCAGAATTGGTCAAGTCTCAGACTGAATTTAGAAGTTCCTGTTTGTCAGTGTAGCAGACACAAATGAAATGTTGTGCATCAGGAGACCTGATACATTTGCTAAACTTATAGACTGTTACTGGCTGGAGAAGAAAAAACCCAACTCTTTTCACTTGAGGCTAGATGTTACAAACTAGTTCTTAAGAATGACCATGTATAAGGCAGTGTAAGAGAGACCCCATGGATGAATCAGGTCAGAGGTTAGATATTGTAGTTATTGGGCCTGTTGTAGGGCTATGTTCTCCATGGCACACAGGGAGACAAATTGTCTGACCTAAAAAGACTTTTCCTCCTCAGCTGTTCATGACTGAGAGGATCAGCTGTGGGAAGAAAAAAAGTTCCTGGAGGCAGATTATTCATTCATTTACTTCCCTCTGGACTCTGTAGCAGCAGTTCGCAGGCAGCATTCCTTGTGTACAGGGTGTGGAAATGATGTGCTGCCTTTCTGCCTGACAGGAGGCAGGCTAGGAGTGCAGGTTGGCAATGTTCCAGCTATTCAAAATGTTTTTGATTTTTGGAAATTTGCTTGGGTTTTTTATTCTTCACACACACATACAAATTATCTTCCTGGATTCAAACTGAAACCCTTGATCTCTGATTCTGGAGACATGATATAGCATTTCCTATTTTCTATACAATAAGAAGTACCAGATCAGAAACTTGTGTTCTTCCAGTGCTTGATATTTGAATCTGTTGTGCATTCCCTGATATTTTGCTTGGTCTCAAGTCTTATCTGGGATTTCCTGCTACTCCTTTTCCTTTTAAAAGATCTATTTTCTTAGATGCTCTGCAATCTCTGCTGCTTGTTGTCCTCAATTTGCTTGACAACCATTTGATGCTCCAGTAGTGAGTACTTAACTTTGCCAATGTGTAACTGAGATACCTCCAGGAGTCCTGATCTCTGACAAAAGCATTATTTCTGCTAATGTTCCAGCCTACCCCACAGACAGTAACTCTGCTGATACATTTTTCAATAGCCATTTGTTGATACAGTCCTTGGCAACTCAGCTGAGTTCAATTCAGTTATTCCAACCCAACCATGACTCAGTTTTGTATCATTCCTGGGGCTTCCCCTGAACAATGAAGATTGGCTGTGACCTATTCATTTTTCAGACATTCTTGTGTAAGGGAGTCACAAATTACTGTGCTGACTGATTTTTCTGCTGCATGCAGCTGTAAGCAACACTAAGACTGCAAAAAATGTTTTTTCTCTTGGCCTTTGGGTATCAGATAGCATCTCAGAATTCAAGAGACAAAATGTTTGCGAAGAGTACAAACTCACCCTAATGTCTTTGGAAATGGAACATGCATTTATTTTTAAGCCTCTTTATTGAACTTAACTTCAGCAACTGACTTTACAGTATGCCTTGTATCCTCAGTAATGGGTGCAGTGGATTCTTCTTGCTTGTCTCTCCGTGGTTTTTGCTCTGTTTCAGCTTTTGAATAGTTGTAGAAATAGTTCAGAAACACTGGGAAATTGAGAAAGCACTTTCCTTAGGAGACAGTCTGACTCATCACTACAGTGCTCTGGCTTTAGGAGTTTTACAAAACTCTACTGGTTTCCATGGGATTCCCCTGACATAGATTCTGAATAGATTCTGCTGCTTTTTCTGCACTCTTACAGTTAGGGAGTAGCCCCTCAGCAAACTCAAGTTTTTAATACTGAAATTGTTGTTGTTGTTCTAAAGACAAAATGTAAATGCTGCCTACAGCTTAGACAAGTCAGCTCTGATAAACATGAGGAGACTAAAAATACTTCATTTAGAGCCCACAAGTGAAGGCATGGATACTGGTTTTGATAAGCAGCAACCCTCCTGCACATTGGCAAGCACCCAAGTGGTTTACTGAACTCAGATTTCCCATATGTTGCTCTACTTTCATATATTCTTTTTGTTCTTTATGAGTTTAACACATCTCGAGTATCATCACTAATTAACCTGGCAAACAGCTCAGCCTCCTAGGGCTTTGGCAGTGCTATATTTCTCAGGCTTGCAGTGTCCATTTCTCTGTACTTACTCTTTCTAAATGAGTAACACTCTACATATCTGCCCAGTTTTGGCTTTTATTCTACCCACATGTGCAGCTCTGCCTCTTGCCAGAGAGAGGTTTTGTTTTGTGCCGCATGAGCAGGCAGAGCTAGCACCTTTTGTCCATGAGTTAGGAGCACCATTCATATATCTGCCAAGCACCAACTCCAATAAATAGCCTTAAATTAACCTGTGCTCTTGCTCTTCTGCACTTGAATTCAAGAGGTTGAATCTTCTGTCTTAAGTCCTACTGTGATTTGATTAAAGCCAATGCAATTACAACACTGGGTCTGTGTGTGCGGGGTGTGTGTGTGTGGGGTGTGTGTGCACAGAAATCAGACCCAGTGAAGAAAGGTGAGTACGTGTAATTAAGTCAGACCATGAACACTGTTTGGAGGGATTGCTTGGGCAGAAGAAGTTGTTTTCTTTACTGTCAAACTTCTTGATTTTAAGGTGGTCAGTTAATCTTGCTTTCCTCTTCACTCTTAGATATCTGGATTGCTCAATAAAGCAAAGATTTGCAACTTATTTATAGATCTGGCCAGGTCGTCTTCCCTTTTGTGTGCATGCTAATTATGAGCTAAAGGGAATAGGGAAAGTCATGGAGACCTGCAGAGCATTTCCCCCAGAAATATAGGAAATGGAGCACTTAGTAGAGATATCATCGCTTAAAACCATTTTCACACTTGCTTCAAGGAGAAAGTCTCCTGTGGCTGGCCAATGACTTGCAGAGGCATGTGTCTGCTTATATTCCAAGTGAAAAAACTAATTGTTTCTGTTCTGCTTCCCTTTGCAGTGAGTTTGTATCGTGGCTCACAGAGATTGGAGAGATAAGTAAACCAGAGGAAGGGGTCAACCTGGGACAGGCACTATTGGAAAATGGAATCATTCATCACGGTGAGTGCTCCATGCCATAAAGAGCTGTCAGATTTCAGTAATGCCAGAAAACTGACTGCAACTGTTCACATGATCTTCAATCAAATCCTCAAAATGTTTAATGACTTTTGAGATTAAGGAGCGGGCAAGTTTGTGATGAAAACCGGACTTGTTTAGTATCCTGGAACTATTTATGCCTGCAGCTCCTTGATTTCTCTGCAACATCTTTGTTGTGAACTATATAAAGTGTACATTCTGCTTCACACTATGTATGTTTAAAAATCAGTAATGATCAACAAATACAGCTTTCCATGGGAGACATCAGCAGTACAGAGGCTAGTGGAGCAGTCCTCTTTTGAATGGGGCGAAATGAGGGGCTCCAGATGACAGTCATTCTTTCCAGTGGGACTGCTTCTCACAGAGAAGAGATGTAGGACTTGTTATGGGATTTGTACTTTCCAGCTTGTTTTGCAAGGATGTCTCTCTTTAAAATAGTGATGCACCAGATTTCTTCACACCCAGCAGATGACCTGGAAGTGTTGTGATGAGAGTATTTCAGAAAAGTAGAACAGTCCATACATAAGTGGTGTGTGACCAAAGCAGCATGCGGTGCTTGTTTGAAAAGTTTCTGTGCTATCTGCTTTCATACTAAACAGACTTTCTTCAGGCTGCATCCTTTAAATCCAGATTCGACCTATTCTAGTTAAACATCAAATGCCCTAATTTCAACATTCAGATGAGGTGAGCTACAAAATATGCATCTAAGGAATACATAGCATATTATAGACATGTATAGCTATATATAGACATGTATAGGTCTTAAGTCACCAGTGGTCTACATTTCCATAAAATCTCTTGGAAACTAATTTAAGTAGGGGTGCCATTTAATTAGACTGGTCTTGGTTTAATCTCTTGGCAACTCAGCTCCACAAACTTGTCTTTCAGGTGACAATAGCACTGTTAAGAAATTATGTCCGTTATCTTAATTAACACATAGAGAATCTAATAAGAGCAGTGCCATAATCCCTTATACACGTACATTCCACCTGCACATACCAAGAGATACTTTCAGGCATGGTTGGACTTTGGACTTTGAGCATGAGCTCAGAAACAGTGAATGCTTTGAGTACTTGATCCTGCCTGTGGCTCTTGAGAACTGAAACACTCTGGCTCCAATGTGTAGGGATCCCACTTTGGATGAAGAATGCTCTTCAGTGTTTACACCCTTACTTGCCTGTGTTCTGAGTGTGTACGCGTGCACTGCTGTTGCAAAAAGCTCTCCTGAGACTTGTTTCATGATGATTGTTTGCTTTGTCATAACATTATAGACGCTTTCAGCAGTGCCTCTGAGCCATAAATCTGTATTTATAGAAAAAAGAAAGTTATGCTGTTGTATCTACTGCTCCCCTTATTCAAATACTCTGAGTAAGATGCATCAAGTTTGCTTTTAATGTTACCTGTAGTTAGTTTGTGATGATGGTGTCTCCAGTGACACTGCTACTCATTGGAAGGTATTTGCCACACTGCATTTACTTAAGGAAATATCCCTTGAGATTTTGGTAAATCATTAAACACAAGGGTTTCCCATTATGTGTCTCCTAAGAACATGAAACCAAAGCACCATAATGAAGCCTTTACCCCTGTTCTACATTAAGCAATATCTTTTATCTTTTGTTTTCACTTGGCAAAACTTTACTGTCAGGTGAAAACTGCTGATCTCTCAGCCTGCTTGAGAAGCAGGGCCATGGGAGATTGCTAAATGCTGAGCTCTGTATGTTTTATCATTCAGTTTCCTCTGTATCTTCTTGAATTCTGGCTATTTTATCTGGGACTGCTGATGTGGAAGTTCTGGTACCCT
The DNA here is from genome assembly GCA_013399055.1 of Ramphastos sulfuratus. Lineage (NCBI taxonomy): Eukaryota > Metazoa > Chordata > Aves > Piciformes > Ramphastidae > Ramphastos > Ramphastos sulfuratus. The sequence goes on from WBNM01023783.1 coordinate 95,383, forward strand.
TCACAGAGAGCAGAAGTGATCAGAACCTGGTCGGCTGTGTGCCAGACACAAAAGATGCTTTCTGCAGGCTCAGTTCTTGATTTGATTTAGAAATACAAAATCCAGAGCTTGTAGACATTTGGACTCAGTAGCTTATGCATCTTAGAAATTCTGCTGCAGACAAAAGAATGTGCACCAGATCCTGCAAATGTTGTTTTACTCTGTGAAATCAGGGGGAAATATCACTTAAAGCAGGAATCTTAGTTAAAGACCACTATGTCTTATGTATTGAGGGAAGGTCTTAAGAACTTCTGGTCTACTACTTCTGAAGAATTTCTTGCCCACTCTGCAAGGGGCACACTAAATGCCAGTCCTGGTACTTCTGAGTCTCCTTAACCCAGTTCAATTGCCTTTAGTCACCCAGTGCAATCAGTTTTCCCAGGTTAATCAAACTTGGGCTAACATGTATCTGAAACAGTGTAAATCTGTGGTTTTCTCTCAGTTTGTCAAATGCTGTGCCTGCACTATGAAGTACTGCATCTAAAATGTTAGAGTGCTCCAGCACCAAGATCTGTGATTTTCTTATCTTGGCACAGGCAGGAAGGATTGACAAAGCTACCTCACCTTATCTGCTCACTGCTTTGGTTGCTGTTCTCCCTAATGGCTTGCTCCTCCTTCTCTGCTGAGCTGTAACTGGTCTCCATTAAATTAAGCTCTGAACAATGGCATTTCTGTACCACATACTGTAAAAACTAGAAGATATTTTAGAACTTCTTTTTAATTTGCACTGTTGTTGGCATTTTTAGCTTATAATTACCACTTATCAGTGAAACAATTTCTCTTAGTTGTTGAATGACTATCTTCATTATTAGTTTCCCACCTCCATGTTCTATTGAACTCTTAAGATAGAGACAGGGTAAACCTGCATATAACTGCTATAGACTACAACCTTCTTCCCCTGGACCAGTCTGTGTGAAACTGGGTATGGCTTTTAACGCTTCTCTGGTTTTGACCAATGCTGCTTTTGAAGTAGTTCCTTGTTGCACTGAAGCATCTCTTGTGCCCTTAAGTCTATCAGTATATAGCATTACCCAGTAAGACTTTAACTACCCTTCTGTGGCTATTCCAGGCAAAAAAGTAGTCTCAAAAATAGTTTAATTTTTAGAAGAAACTCACTCTTAAATGCAAGAACCATGGTAGAAGAACACCTGTAACAGCTGTAGTTCTTCCCACCAGCACACTTATGCTTATGGAGTTGCAGATCTTTGAGCAACTGCAGAAATAACTGTAGTGCTGTAGTAACTCTTGTGGGAATCTGCAGGCACTTCGTTCAGAATTTAGTCCCAATTACCTTCCCTAGGACTCTTTCCAAAGCCTCACCTAAATTGAGTCTGGTGTAAAATGAAGAAATCTCAATGTTATTGGAGCTGCAGTATTTTAGAAACTGCCTTTGCTGGTGGAGCTGTTTGGAAGTGCACCGAAGTGTGTATGTACACTGTGAGGGGAAATTTAGAGCAGAGTCCTCTATTCAGAAAGCGATAAATACCAGCAAATACTTAGGTGTGGATGTACCAACTGGCCTATGAAGAACATGGCAGGGAGAAAAGACATTCTAACCATCCTACTGGTCCTTTAGTTTCAGATAAACACCAGTTCAAGAACGAGCAGGTGATGTACAGATTTCGCTATGACGATGGAACATACAAGCCAAGGAGTGAGCTGGAAGACATCATGTCCAAGGTTTGTAGTAGCATTCCTGAGCCATGTGATTTGCATCAGAAGAGTTTGTTCTGCTTCTGAATGTGGTTGTCCAGTTGTTTAGGAAATCCCTAATGCTGTTTATCTTTGCTGTATTAAGCTATCCATCCTAATGCTACAGGAGACCTGCACTATAAGGAGAGGAAGCAGAGCCCAGAAATAACTAACTCTGTGGTTCACTGCACACAAGACTGATGATTACAGTCCTAATATAGTAACAGCGGATCTTAAACACCGTCTGCTGAAAATCTGGACATTATGGTTCAGGGAGATAGAGGAGATCAATATTTAACTGCTGCTCCTGATAATTGTGTGTCAGATGAGTTCTGTTGATCCCATATCTGCCCATATACCTTTTAATAAATTAGATTTCTTGTGGAGGGCAGTTCATGGGTTTCATGGGGTAATTGCGAGGAAGGCTTAATGGAGAAAACGTTGGAATGGAGGTGATTAGAGATAACAATTTTTTGCTTCTGGAGACTGGGTAAGGGGAAGAATGTTTGACAGAGAGAATAAGGGAACTGTTTTCAAAAACAGTTAATAGATAATTCCAGCTGAGAAGAGACATCAGTGTCCAGGTTTTGCTAGCTTGAGTTATTGAAAAGGAAAAACAAGCTGATAATATCTTGCATCTTGTCTTCTTCAGGGTGTGAGGCTCTACTGCAGACTACACTGCCTATATACTCCAGTGGTAAAGTAAGTGCACTGTCCTGATCCCCATCCGTCTATTACCTGGCTTTACTGTTGAAATCCTTCTGTTTTATTACAAATAGTAATTTTCTGTATTTTCTTGGCTCTTTTACTACTTTTCTATCTGGGAGAATGACAGGCTGGTGTGGCAGTCTTCTTCCATTGGCTTCCTCTGACTGTTCATGAGAGCTGCTAGCGTGACCCAAGTGTGTGTGTTTGACTCTGGCATATTCTGTGAGCTAAAGTGGGTATGATTAATAAGTGACTACTGATTCAGGGCAAGCTGTGGTATGACTGTAGCTGCTGTATTATTTGGGCTATAGAAAATGTAAACAGATGCTGAAGTGGTGTAAACAGATTCCAGTGTGATGCTAGGATTCCTTCCTTTAAAGCACACTAAACAAACAAAGCCCAATCTGAAGTGGAATAAAACCTGAAGCTGTGTGTAGATGGACTAGACCTTGTGAAGAGCCTTATATTCCTTCAGTTTCTGTGAGGCAGCAAGGTACTGCCAAAATCTGAATGGCTCCCATATCTATGTTTGCCTAATCACCTGCAGCTCATGGTTCTGGATAACATATTGTGGTCTGCTGCTCCTGTTCAGGCTAGCTTGAAATGGGGGAAAAGTCAATGAACTCATGTTGACATATTCATCCCGACAAGCATTTAACTACAAGTAGTGGAAGATTAGGCCTTGGACCAAGGTCCTGATGCCACTTACTCAAAACTCTAGCTCTATGTCGGCATCTGTATAAAAATGTTGGGAGTTGCTTCTCACAGTCTGGAAACCCCTACTCATTAGTACTCAATATTTTAATACTTTCCTTTATTGTTCTGACATTTCAAAAGCACATTTTCTTGAGATAAGAGTGTGAGGGGAAAACTGCCCTGAAAACTCCCACAGCTTTGTGCTGGTTTTAGAACATTACTGGAAGACAAGTCAAAAAATGTTGTGCAGGCACTATGAGGAAAGCTTTTGTTCTGAGGACACGTATTTCTGGAAATGTTGTCATGTGTTTTTGCTTATTTGGTTTGTTTTTTTCCCCAGTTCTGAATGCCGTGTTTCCCTTTCTAATTTCTCCCACCCCATTCTCTGCAAACACACAGGCATTTCTCCTACATTTATTTATGAAAGCCAGGCACAATGTATTTGTAGGTGATTAGAAAAAGAAGCATGAGTAGGATGAATTTTAGATGGTGCTTTGATGTTAGATTTTTAGAAAAAAAGGAGATACCCAGTGGTGTGGTGCTAGTGAAAGAGGCTGATTCGACAGAACTGAAGAATAAAGTCTCCTCTTGAGCTGCTGTATAGATACATCCGGATTGTAAAACAGGCACAGTGGCTGTGAGAGTTTCCTTCCACAGTTTTGCCAGTGGAGCTCCAGCTTGAAATCGAAGGACCACCTCCAAGAGTGAGACAGGAATTAATTCTTCATAGCCCATTCAACATTTGGCCTCTCTACTGAGACTGTTAACAAGAGGGAGCCAATGAATGCAAATTAATTGTGGTAATGGCTTTTGTGATGTGGAACTAGGAACTGGATCAAGACCGTGAGGCTTATTTCACACGGGCCAGTAAACAGCCTTGAAATGGAAGGAGCTTTTCATCCTCTCATGAGCTGGATTAAATACAGTGACCTGGAGGTGAAAGGTATTAGAGCCCAATGTCCAGAGCCACATAGTCCTCTTATAATCATATCAAATTTCTTTAGAAGTATTTTTATGAAAGACTAAAAACATCAATTATCTCTGTGGCTCTGAGAAGAGGAACAGAAGAAAACCGCAAAAAACCAGCAAGTTACAGTAGGATTTCTTTTCCTTGCTTCAGTGCTGCTCTCTACAAAGGCTGTCAGAGATGGTGCAAGCTGTGTTACAGGACCTAAATACAACACTTCTTTTTAATTTGCAATGCCTGAAATTTGCTGATGCCATAAAAGACTGTGCACTCCTATTTGTATCTGGCTGCTCTGTGATACTTTGCTAAAGGAAGTAAAATCTGAACAGATGCAGAGAATCAGGAAAAATCTCTCTTGACAGAGAAGGCTGAAAGGTGCCTAATCCAGTGAGCCTAACAAAAAGAGGACACAGAGGGAATATGTAGAGTCACTGTTGATGAATACATCAATGGGTAAACACTAGAGAACTACTGAAGCTTATGGATGAGGCTTGTGCTGAGCCAAAAGACATAAAACCGGAGTTTGGATGGATTTAGGATGGAAACTAGAAGATGACTCCCAGCCAGAAGAATGTGACTTTCAGCAGGACTTATGGTGGCAGTATCTAAGCTAAGTTAAAGAAGCAGCTTAGTATGTCTGTGAAAAAAATGTCCTTATTGTCTCTGGCAGGATTATGACATCTCTGAAGATGGCTTGAAACAACATCTACAGAAATTGGAAATAATACTGCTCTATACTGGTCTGAAGTATCTTCCTAATTGAAGTTGTTAGAAAAGTTTAGAAACTGGTCCTTTTCTAAAGAAAAAGGATATCTGCTTCTTATTCTTTGTCTTATTTGTATGTGGCTGGAAGTCTCATTTTTCCCCATCTATAGTTCTTGTTTTTCCCTCAACTTGGTAATAGTAGGTCACAATAGCGTACAAAGGTTTAGAGTGTAAAAGAAAATCTTCTGTCCTAATTTCACTGCAATTCTCTCTCTCTCAATTAGAGACCGTGACTACCACCTAAAGACCTACAAATCAGTAATCCCTGCAAGTAAACTAGTGGATTGGCTCATTGCACAGGTAAGAAAATGTGACAATACTGCCAAGGAGCTTAATTTACCAGTTCCAGTTGAAAATAAATAGAACACATTTATTTGAGAACATTGAAACAGAAATAAATGTGCTCTGATTCATTGAATTTATAATATTATGCTTTCTGCTATTCATTTGGTGAAAACTTGTTATTTGGCAGCATAAAGAGGAAGAACATTCTTTGTTAGGCCTAGGAGTGGTGAACTGACTGTTCTCAGGAATCTTTTTGTTTCTTGTGATTTTTGGAAGCAGTGTTGATCTCATTTAACCTAGTGATAGGTGTGGTACAGTTTTGATGAAAAATGAGTCTACAGTTTTATACCAACAATTGCACTGTTTTCTTTAGAAACTGTAGTTTCTCCACATTTATCCTGTGGAGAAGAGCCTGTGACTTGGGAAATCAAGCATTTAGCTTTGATAACCTAAAACAGTGAAGGGAGAGTGTGCCTTGTTGCTCACCATCATAGTCAACTGCACACCAGTTTTGTCTTAAGTGATGGTCTGATTCACTATCACATTAAGACCTACATGGCCAAAATGACATAAAGAGAGGCTGCTTTGAATGAGGATCAGGTCTGTGACAACCAGGGATGTTGTCCTTCAGAAACGTTTCCTGCAATTGCATTTGACATCCTTCTACAATAATGAGCTTGATATGATGTAGGGTTGTTCTCTGTTAAGAGCACAGGGGAGAGCAAGGATATTAGTCCTGAGCTTGTCATATCAGTTGCATATGATTTAACTGGGTCTTCTCCCCTCCTCTCAGCTTTCCATGAAGAAGTCTGCTTTGGTGAAGGAAGAGAGATGTTATCAGACTAATCTGGCCAATACAACAGTTAATCATAGAGCTGTGGGCAGTGGAAAGGCTCAGATAGCAAAGTAAAACATCAGCTCATGATCTGGAAAGGGCAGCTCATTTCTTTCCCCATTTTTTATCATTGTGGTAGGTTAATGTGGCTGCTAGTTCTCCTGTTTACTGCACTCTGAATTAAGATTGATCCAGGCTGTACTAAAGCCAGATGTGGAGACATGGAAGGCTGTATAATTTGTATTGTGTCTTTGTCTGCAGACAGATCTGTGCACGTATACAGATGTGAAGATGAGGGGAATTTCATGCTCAAAGGGGAACAGTGCTAAACATTTAAATCACTGTTGATCTTTCCCCATAGATCCATACAAGTAGTCATTTTCAGGGAGATTTGCTTAGAGTTTTCTTTCTAGATTGAACTGTTTTCTAGCAACCACTTACATTTTGGCTGTATTAACTAACAGCAGATGTTAGTGAAAACTAATGAATACTGAGCTTTTGTGCATTTGTTTAACTGCATAGATCTTTCAGAGTAACTTTAGACATCTCTTCCACAGGGTCTTGGTGTCTGATCTGATAACTACTTGTTACACAAAAATGCTGGGATATTTTTGTCTGACAGTTATTTTGCATCATGATTTCAGTTTAGAAATGGTGCACAAAACCCATGAGGCCTATTGTTTCTGTTAGGTTTAATGATATAAGAATGGCTGTCCCGAAGGGGTAGTCTCTTGTTTCTGTTTGCGGTTTAGATTATAAATGCTGGTGGGAGCCCTCCCTACTAAGAAAACTGTTTTTAATTTCCTTGACCTTTACAAGTTCATAAGACTGAACAGAGAAAAAGAGTAGGAACTTCAGTTATAATCAAAGAAACTGTCAGCTGTATTTTGTACCCTGATCCTCCTACCTGGATATTGCTGGCTATTGTACTCCTGATAGAGATAAATTTGGTCCTCAGCGAGGCTTAATCTTGTGTGCATTTGAACACTTCTATTTCTATGTGATATATGTGATTATCCCCTATGTATTGTATGCACTTAGTCTGGGACAGGATAGGCATTAAAAGCTCTGTTATTAGATGTGCAGTGCATTTGTGGCTCTGTAGACATCATGGGTCTGCAGGACTATCAAGGACTATCTTGACTATCAAGTTTATTAGTAAGTGCCCTGTGATATACTAGCACAAATTACTATCAGGGAGTTCTTGCACTTAGAGGGTGATCAAGGGATGAGTTGGGGATTTTATGTTTAATTTGCATGATGTCTTTTTGTTGTTTATAGCTCTTCACAATAGCTGGACCCTATTGCAGTTATTCTCTTAGTATGTCTTCCGCAAATTATGCACAAGACACTAAGATAAAGCATTAAGTATGGTGGTGGAGAGAAACACATAGGATCTTAAGTGCTCATTGGAGCTGAGAGTGTTTATGCCTTCTCTAGAGGCACAAAATCAAATCCTGGAAAACATCATGCTGTATTAGTTCTCTGTAGACATTGCTTCAGCCACCCTTTGAATGTAACAGAGAAATGGATTCAACAGTCAGAGCCTGAAAGGAGAAATCACTGATCTATACCCATGAATTTAGACAGAAAGTATCTATGGATTATATTATGGTCCCTATATACATTTATAAGAGAAAGTAAAGGGACAAATCCAAAGCAGAAGCCTGCTGGTGATATTCTTTGGGTCTTTTGCTCCATTGGGTCTGTTACCTACTCCCATCCATCCATCCATAACCTTTTTTATGTTGCAATATGTATTGCACCTCTGTGAATTGCATTACCTTAAGCTTTCATCCCACTTGGAAGGAGCATTTATAATCTTAAAACTTTCCTCTTCCATGATATCAACAAAATATTTGAAGTGGTTTTGTTGCTGTTCTTAACTTACCTGTGTTCATCTGCTTTCTTTTCTCCTACATGTGGGCTGCAAGCCATCTAACTTGAGACCACCTTAATTGCTGGGTTATGCATCTTTGAACAGTCATGGACTGTGATTAGGGTTTTAGACATCATATCATTACCACAACTAGACAACAACAATAATAGTAGTGGTGACAGCAGTCATAGTGGCAACAATAATAGTGTGCTCTGGACAGGATTCTTCACTATGCTACTATTTGTAAACTGCTCCTATCCTTCTGCTCACTCAAAATTGGTGATTATATTTAAATAAACCTAAATTATCTTGTCAAAAATAGTGTATCTACTTTCACATTCAGTTTCTGTGTGAAAAAGGTATAAAAGAAATGTTTTGTCAAGGTTGTTGTTTCTAAGTTGTTCTTTTTTGGTAAGATTTTTGTTAATACTGTCGTCGTATTTGGCTAAATTGTTACCCAACATTTAAAAGTACGTAAAGATGAGCTGAAATGATCTCTGAAGTTCTAATTAGGGAACAGTCTTCTGCTAGGAGAGTGTTTTGAGGCTAAGTTAACATCAACTGAAGTAGCCAAGTCTGGCTTAGAGCCTGCACAAAGATTTTGTTGCCTAAAACAAAAGTGGATTCTTAAAAAGTTAAGAGAGTAACATTATAAAGCATTTCTCCTCTAGTTTATTTATAATTGAAAGAATAAATTAGATTTTTAAGTCCCAGCCTCTGTAAAGTAAACCACTCATTTATCTCAAAAAGTGACATGAGTGGTGAGAATTGTCGCGTGACAGGATGCTGAAAATGAGGAAAGGCTTACAAAGGCTTGAAAGTAGTTTATGGTAAAAGTTAAACTTTAGTTTTATTAAAACCCTTTGCTTGGCTTTCCTTGTCTGATTACAAAATCAAGCAGTTTTTCCAGAGCTGCCTTGGTCTTTTTTCTACCAAGGCAACAGTATTTAGTTCTCATTTTGTGAACATCATGCCTTTTTTTTTTTTTTTTTTTTTTTTTTTTCCCCCCCCTCAGAAAGTCTTTTAACAAGAGCCAGGAGAGCTGCTGACTGGCAAACAATGATCCTTTTTTCCCCCTGTATTTAAGTAATGCCTTTACACTATAGCAACGTTTTTTTGCCAATACTGGCCTGGCACATAGCTATTGCTCTCCGTAGTAGGGCTTGAGGCAGGACTTGTGTTCTGCTGACAAGATCAGAGATCTTTTGGACTGCAAGCTCATTTGCTTAAAGCAAAGTCAGTATACTACTACACTGCAGGCTGCTAAAGCTTCAGAATATCTACTGCCCCAGGTGGAGTGGGGGAAAGAGGGTGAAATACTTGTGTAGGATACAGCTTCTCATTTAGTAGGGCTGGAAGTAAAACACTGAAATTGTTCCTCTGCCAAAGCAGCAGGTCCCTGACCTGCTGGAACGAGCTGACCACCTGCTTTTAGTGAGGACATCCCAGGTTCTCTTGTGCCTGTCTGGGGACTGGGAAGCAGGTAATCTTACATTGAGTGACCAGTGTTAATGGTCTTCACGTTCTGGGTAAGGCTAACAGTTCCTTCTGACTTTTACCAGCGTTATTTAGAACTTGTGATCTGCCTAAAAACTACAACCACCATGTTCATAAAATCTTCACTTGTGGCTGCAAATTAGCAGATGCACAGAGAGAATTAGATGTGTTCTCTGTTTAGCTGAATTGTGGATGCTGACATTTCAGGTAAATATGTACATTTTGCAAGTCATCTTTGGCACCTGTTTTGAAATACTACACGCAAGGCTTCAGGTAGTGAGAAACTGAAGCCTTTTGTTCACAGGTCTGCTGTGTAAGCAAAGAATGTCAGTGCAGTTTGAACCAGTCTGACCTTTGGAGTTCATCTACACAGGGTTCACTCAGGTTTTTCTCCCTTTGGTTGACTATAGATAAGATCTGTCAACTTCTTTCTAAGAATGAATTTTATTGTCTGTGGCTAATGGATCCTGAAGTCTGACACTATGATTGCAAATAAAATCCCATACATTGAATTATGTGCCTTTGTGGGCTAAACAACTGCTTTACAGAATCCTGGTCTCTTGTATTTCTAGTTCCTGTAGGAGGCAAGAGCTGCTATACATAGGAATGAATAGATTTTGGGCAACAGGGTAGCTAGTTTAATTTCTTGCTGTTTTTCTCCTACAAAGCGCATCCTGCTAATTTCAGAGCCAAAAGCTCCGTGGTGGGGAAGGGGAATAATTGAGTTTAGGAAGTCATTTGAGATGTAATATTTGTCCTCTTGTTTCTAGGGAGACTGTCAGACTCGGGAGGAAGCTGTCGCGCTGGGTGTTGGACTCTGCAATAATGGCTTCATGCATCATGGTAATGCATCACTATTGCTTCCCACAGCCAACTGAAGGAGCATTTACTTTAGTCAGACTAGCTGACTGCCTGAAAAGCCCTTTCCTCTAGGCTGTGCCGTACATGCTGACCTGTATACAATTGTATGCATCCCAACAGGTCCTCTTAAAAGTTATCTTAAGCTTACACAAAAAGTCTAAGCCTGCCATGTCCCCGTGTGAATCTCCTTGCTAATAGTTATGATGAGCCCTGAAGTGGTCAGACAGGCCAGCAAAGGGTGTGTTTCCTCACTATCTCCTCCTCAGCCAATGAGCAAGCCAAGCACTGTCCTGAAATTTCACTAAGAAATGTCAGGTACAAAGTAAAATTACCCTGTCCTTGATGGTTGGACAGCAAGCACAATCCTCAGTGCAGAGTTTCTGAAGCTTCTAAATCTTAAGTGCCAAATTGCCAAGTTAGACATCATCCAGCCTCAGTGATGCTGCTGCTAAATTGGGAGTGTAAACAAGCCACATCTGTATCAGTATCAAATAACATGTATGAAGTCCCAAGAGTAAAACACAGTTAATCCAGTGAAACATCCAGTTTCAGTCATAAATAACATTTGCTCTGCATATTTTGAGTAGTGGTTTTGAGATCAGGTTATTGTAAACTACCAGAGATTTTGTATGGTACTGGTAAGAATGTAAGAATTGTTTTTCTTTAAAGCATTTGATCTCTTAGCTTTTGGCATTCATCACATTCTTTGGCAAGGACTTCCTTGGTATAAGTACTTGCTGAAGGAAGCTGTTCCTCAGGTTTTGAATTTGTCACTTGGTGCTTTTGTTTGATGCCTGCGGGTATCATATTTGAAAAATGTGGTAAAGAACTGTCACCCCCCCCCGGAATTCTACAGACCTCATTTCCCTCTCAATTCCTTTTTGTTTAGTCTGTTTATCCATTTCACTTACCTTCAAACAGCCATTTCTTCCCTCTTCGCTCCTTTTACAGTTGTACCAAATTCATTTTGACATGGGAAAGGAGTGCAAGGTTTTGAGTAGCAGCTTTCTTCTAAACGGATCTTTTGCATTTTATGTGCCTTCTGCATGCCAGGGAGGTCAAACATCATATCATGATGCATTATGTGCACTGTGAGGAAAAGTATAACCCTAAAATACAGTAGTAGCTTAAAAACAAAGGGCTGAAGAGCTGACTGATAGGGATGCATCTGGTCTTTGTTCTGTAAAGACAGGGGAAAACTTTAGGATTTCCTTTAACTTTTTCATTTCTGTCTTCCTTTCTCTGTGTAAATGCCTGTCTGTATTTCATATCTTGCTTCCAGTTCTGGAGAAAAGTGAATTTAAGGATGAGTCCTTGTATTTCCGTTTTTATGCTGATGAGGAGATGGAAGGCACCAGTTCAAAGAGCAAACAATTACGTAATGACTTCAAGCTTGTGGAAAACATCCTGGGAAAGAGTCTTCTGGTAAGAAATATGTTAATGTAAACCTTGGTGTTTCTGTGGAACTGGTGGTGTTTCATAGTGGAGGAGAATAAAAAGCAAATTTGAGAGAAAGTAGATTCAAAAAGAGAAGTTGCACCAGTAGCTAGACTTTTCTTTTCTGCATAAATACTTATTTTGGGGCTGCTTTGCCATAGAGCTCCCAGCTGTGTAGCTGTCTTTTGTAGCTGGCAGAATACAAAGTTTATTCTAGTGTCAAGGGAAATCTGCAAGCTGCAGTCTCCCTTCTCCAGCGTGTGAACATCCTAATGCACTACCTGGGAGCTTTGAATTGACAGCTCTCACACACACGTGTGCAAAGGCATAGAAGTTCCTGCCTTTTTCTGACAGGCCTCAGGAAAAGAGGAGACTTGGAGATACAACTGTTTTATCTATCTCACAGCACAACCCCTTTCTGTGCCCACGTAGCAGTTGAGAGTGTCTGGAAGTGAACTGGGAACTGGAGATGTAATCTTAGCAGGCACCTTATGTTTCTTGACTTCACTGAGCAGAAACCACAGTGTTGGTATGGTGGAGGAGAAAGGAACAGGCACTGTTGTCTTGGGAGAGGTCTGCTGTCAGGTTTAAACACGGTTTATACAGCCTTATATGTGAGGTAGATCCAGATGCAAGTTAAAAACCTGGTAAGAACAGACATTTCAGAACACTATTGTCTAAGTGATATGAACACACCCTGCATTACTAGATCAAATATCAGCCTTGCTTTATTATGGAAACAATTTTCCACACAGTACCATTCTTTATGTTCATGCCTTTGCAATGTCACAGTTATCTCCAGAGTTCACCTCACAAAATGCCATCACAGACCTTGCTTTTCTGGGACTACTATATTGCTTTTAGGTATAATAATTGGATTGGTACAAACTCTTTGTTCTGAGATCCTTGTTTGCTCCAGGTTTGTCTTTTTAAATACTGACAGGATAGAAACCTGAGTCGAAACACTACAAAACAAGAATTGCTGGAAAGGATCCAGAGGTCTGTTATATTGGAATCTTTATTCCTGTGGTTCACACACTCTACTGTCTCACTGTTCTCATCTCCCAGGAGATCAGTCAGTGTTAGTCAATGGCCAGAAGTAATATTTAAAGGACTCTAGTCCCTCAAAATTATTCCTCTCTGCATCCAGTGCCAGAAACAAGGATGTCAAGTTAATGGGATTGTCCTCACGAAGCGTTGTTAGATCAAGCAAAGCAGTTAAAAGGTGATGCACTTGGGTTTGGTGAGGGTTTTTGGTGGTGTTTTTTTACTGTGGTTGCGATGCACTCAGCAATTTTGGTGTGAGTTGGTGGGAACTGCCATTGTGCAGTTATTTTTCATTTTACACCTTATCAAGACAAGACAGTTTGAGAAAACAGATTGATTAATATCTCTCTTCCACTTTTTTCTGTCAGTTCAAGGCACTTCTGTTAAAATGCCAAAACTCAAGGGTAATATGTGAGCTGTGAAATGAGGTCTTTGAGTCTATTTTCTGTTAATGTAATAATTTATTGGTATTCTTTAAAGAAACAGAACAAACAAACACACCTTGCACATGGACTATTTTCTAGTGATTGATCATAATCCCTAACTGGTCCTTTCAGTTGCTCCATAATTTGGTAACAAATTATTTGCAACAGGAATAAATTTTATATTACTATTATCATAGTTCTGCAGTGCATCAGTCAGTCTCTGTCAAAAGACAGTCTTATCTCAAAGTAAGCAACCTGAAATGAAGAGCACATGATGCACAAATCTCCTTAGAGGGCACAGACTTTTGTCAGATGCTTATTAGTCATGCTGAAGTTCTGAGATGTCCTCATTTTCACAAAGAAACTAGCAGTCTCCTGAATGTTTGTGAAGAAGACCCCACAAGTGGCATACAGTAAATACATTACACTTAGCCATGAAAGAAATTGTGCCTGACTGCTACTGTTAGCAGTTAGGAGCAGCTGGAATCCTTAGACTTTGCTGCCTGTGGAACATCACTGCCTGCTTCTTTACACCCATGATAAGGCATCGATCCTTCCCACCCCCTGATCCCACTGTAGGAGTTTCTTCAGCACTGGCTTTTGAAACATACTTTTCTACTGCTGTGAAATGCCAGCTGTTTAATGGACAGCTTCCCCACCATCTGCATCTAAGTTTGCTCTAGGACAGAAGAGCTTGGCCTTGTTAAATCAGAACTCAACAGAAATTTGGCAATGGTTGGAAATGCCAAGGAAAAGCATGCTTTCAGTCTGAAAAAATCCACTTCAAACAAACTGTAATACTCGTTTATTTGTGCAATTGTTTCTCATTGAGGGACACAAATCTTGACAAACTGAGAAAATATACAACATTCTTTGCATGGCTGAAGAGAATTTGGATTTTGGATCAATTCCAAACGTTGTGACTTGGTTACTGCAGTGTGCTGCTAACTTGTGCTCAGTACCTTTGCTTGTTAGCCCAAGCCAACCTCGACACAAATTAAAGCTGAGTATCAGACAAGGATAGTTGCCTGTGATGAGGAGCCTCCATCAAAGGTTTAATGCACACACAGTGCAAGACTCCCCAACAGACTCCAGCATATCACTCACTTGGTGGCAGAAGAAAAAAGCATTTGCATTGATTTGTGAAGATAATGCCTAGAGATGTCTTATGCAGCACTCTCAAAACTTGTGCTGGCTTGCAGCAGGAGCCTCAGTACTATGGCATACTGGGTAAAAGCCAATGGTTTGAGCACAGAAGTCAGGGCTCTCTGGCTTTTAACTTCTCACTGAACTCACTGTGTCCCCTAAGCAAGACCTTAAGGCACTCTGCCTCAGTTTACCACCTGAGAATCAGGATGCTAAGTCTCATCTATACACAGGGCTTTGCTACTGCTGTTACATTTAGAATCAGACCTGAAAATGGGAGTGCCCTTAAACTTCAGCACTGCAGAAACTAACTTTTTAGGTAACAGGTAGTATTATCCTTTGAATTTGTATCTTTTGCATTTCAAACCAGCTAATCCAATAACTTCAGCAGTCACCTTAAAATCCTTAGGAAAATATAGAATGCATTTCTTCTGCTCTAATCATTAATAAATAATAATGTTTTGTATTACTCAAAGCCATACTTGGTCCTTAACAAAAATCTCTTCTATCTTTAATTAGCACCGGGAGAATTATTTTTGTGTGTCATGCTAATATAAAATGACCTAACTCTGCAAAATTTCAGCAGAGAAAGAGCAAAAAAGAGATTTCCCTTTGTTCTTCATTATACAAGCCTACCACAGTCTATTCTAGCTTGAGAATTCAAATCACCGATTTGAAACATCCCTGGGATGTTTCCCTGGGAGAGCCACTAAAGAGAGTCCATCCTCTAGGGATTTCTGATCTCCTCAGGAGGTGACAGACTGGCAAGTCAGTAACAAGAGACATCCATCATCCAGGTGCATGTGGCCAGATAAGGGCTTTGAGTGGATTTGGATACTAGAAATTACAGTGAGTTCTGAAGTGAAAATCATCCTTCAGGCTGTAAATCTTCCACCGTTCAGAAGGAACGATTCCATTTTGATGCTAAATTTCAAAGTTCTCAAACCAGAAGGAACTTTGATTCATTTTCTATATGTTAAACCTATTTTGCTAATGTGGCAAAACACCTGTAAAGATAATAGCAGCAGGGGTGGCTTAGATTCTGCATCTCACTGGAAAAGAAAATGTTGTCTTCTCAAATTTTATTTTAGTGCCCCAGAGCTGTTGACTTTTGAAAGGCTGGAGAGACTGGAACAACCTGGGAGATGAGTTGGCAGAAAAATAGATCTCTTAAAATGAATGCTGCTGAGGATCACAGAAACCTCATCAGTTTTATGAAGCATTCAGATTTGACATTGTCTGATAAGTCACTGATCCTTAAGAAATTCTTAGCAAGTCAGACTGATCAAGTAGAGAAGAGTTTATGCTGGAGGGCTGTGAGAGAAGGATGGAGATGGAGATGGTCATTGATCTGCCTGTGCTGCTGATGTCCCTGAAACTTTAGGTGGAGAGTTCCTGCTTCTGCATGATACAGTGCAATAGAACATCCTTTGCATAGCTTTTCATCTCCTCTCTCCCACTCCATATACACATACCCCCCTCCAAAATTCTCTTTGAATATGTTCTGACTACTTTTGCCCTCTGGTTTTGATTAAACATGCTTATTTTTCATACGCTCTCATTTTTTAACGTGGTTGTCTTTCAAGATGAAACAGCTGCTGCCTTACATTCAAAAACTGATTGGATTTCAGGGGCAGAGAAATAATTCTTGCAGATGGCAAGTTAGTTAATTGCTTTGGGCTCCTCAGGGATGAAGGTATTCGGCTGAGGAACTGCAAGGTATTACTGCTTTGTTTTAAAGAACGATCCACAGCCTTCTCCAAGTGCTGCATACTGAATGTCACCCAGAGGCTGCTTTTCATGAGTGTCCCCAGTACAGGACTGTCACTCTACAGAGTGTGAGGTGTTTTTATTTACACTATGATAATGCACCTGGGGTTTCTGAAGAGTTTTTTAGTTCTTTGCTTTCAAACAATGCTTTTTTTGCAGTACTAGTAAACAGAGAAAGGTAGGCTATTAAAAATGATAGCATATAAAAGATCTTCATGCATAGTAATGTTAGATGCACCCAAGAGATCATTTAATTTGTATAGCTGCTGGCTTCTTAAATTTGGCAAATCAAAGCTTCCAGATTTTTAAGTGTCCTTTTCATATATGCTTTCAAAATCTAACAAAAGAAACTGAATAGTACCTTGAAATTTGGGCTGGAGAGGGAGTGTGCTATCCTAGAATTGGGCTGGGGTTGGGGTGGGACTCTATCCTATAAACTTGCAGTTTAATCCTGAATGCAAAGTGATATGAGTACTGTTGTGTTGGGCTGAAGCTCACTGCACTTGCAACATTACAAATCTAATGAGTGGGACAGCCAGTTTTCTCAGCTGTCCTGCTACTAAACATGCAGAAACAGCATTGCTTCTGAAGGTCTTTCATTAGAAATACCCAAGAATGGCAAACTTATCTTTTAGTCTTTTTACTTTCCTGTCCATCATTTCATCTTAGCATTATCTGATGAGGATGTTTTCCTTGCAGATGTTTGATGCCATGCAGCTTTTTAACGTGGATGTACAGCTCCAGCAGGAGGGGAGGATTCTGTTGCATTTTTTTTTTTCCTAAGATGAATTCCTGTAGGAAGACAAAGCTTCTAACTTATGGCTTTGACTTAAAGGCAGTGTTTTAAAATAATGCATGAAGCATTAGAATAAAGGAAATAACTCTCAGTAATTTTTTTCCCCTTGGCATGCTAGCTTTAGTTTTCCTTTTAACACAGTTTTAATTTACCAAGAGTTCTTAAATGTATACTGTTGCTCAAATGCAAGATGTTTATCAGGTACAATTTCCTCTTATCCATTTACCAAGGGCCAGGCTTGCTTTATGTTTTGAAAAGGGGAAGTAAGTTCTTAGGCATCCTCCCACCCCCAACATTGTTAATAAAGCCCTAGAAGAGAATGAGCGAAACATTTGCCATGTTTGATATGATTAAAAAAAAAATAGTTATAAGGCAGGTCTGTGTGACCTCAGCGCAAATAAGCAGAAGCAGGGTCCTAGTAGCAGGAACTACCAAGTCTTCTGTCAACAACAAAAGTGCAAGCTGAACCATGCTGTGTTTTTCCCTAACACAAATCTTATGTGACTGTTCTCTAGAGGAAGGAGCTACACAAGTCAGAAGTTATTCTCTCACTGGTCATTCAGAATTTGAGCCAGCGGACTGGCTGGTACGATGTGGATTTATGTAGTGTGTAGTATTATCTATAACAATTAAGCCTAACATCTCCAATTTATCTGAAACTGGTAGCTAAGAAGGACTCACAGATTGTTCATTATTGGCTGTGCAGGATGTATTTAAAAAATAAATAACTGATGACACTTTTTGATATCTTAAGCCCATTCACCAATGGAAAATACTGAATGTTGATAAATCCTGTAACCTAAAAGTGAAGGATCAAATGAAGAATGAAAGGTTAGAAGTTAAAGCCAAATGCAGTTTCTAATAAAAGAGTTCATTAACCATTGGAACAAACCCTCAAAGGCAGGAATAGATTTTTCACTTAAAGACTGCAGACAATAACTGGATAACTCACTGGAAATCCTGCAGTATTATTATATAAGGGTGCAGTGCAGAAGTAACTGAATTTAAATGTTTGTGCTTATGTTATGTAGGAGATCAGCCCAAATGACCTTGTAGTCCCTTTCAGCCTTAAGACACAGAAGTCTGTGTCAGTCATGGCTGGGAATGAGATGATCAATTTCTCATGTTCATCCTTCAACTTCTCAGCAAACTCCATGTTTATGAAGCATTACCTTGTGCTCTTTCTAAGATTTTACCAGAAGAGGATGACTATGGGTTTGACATAGAAGAAAAGAACAAAGCAATTGTGGTGAAGTCGGTTCGAAGAGGGTCCTCTGCAGAGGTAAGATGTGACACCCATAAATGTGTTTGGTTTGGTACCTAAAAATGTTTCAATGCTTTGAAAAGGTGCAAAACTATTTTTAAAATGAAACTGACTTTAATAAAAGGATAGCTAATAGAAAATTGGGTGTCTTCTACAACTCCTGTGATAATGAACTGTTTCTGTAAATTGCAAAGTCTTCTGGCATCTTTGGGTGACTTGCTGAATATTTCTGATAATTGACAACAGCAGCTTCTCTGCATGATGGTAGTGTACCTCAGGTTCAGTAGTGGCTTGAATTTGAAGAGGGAGGGAAAGTAGCATTGTTTTGGGGTGGCAAAGATGTGCAATGAGGAATGGGTTTGTGTGAAAGCTGTGTTTTTAGGTTTGTATTTTTCCTTAAAAAGCATTCACTCATTTCCCTCCTTGGTATTTTTCAAGACTTCTACAGAACATATTGGCTTCGTTTCTTTGAGGCACATTGGTGGCCCAGATGTCATGGGATCTGAATGTTTCGTAATCATTTCTTTATCCATACAAAATGCTTGTGTGGATAACACAACATCATCCTGCATTTGCTGAAATAAAGCATAGACAGCCTGAAAATCCCATTTTTTAAATGCTATTTAGATGCTTTTTTAGGTGCTCTGGAGATATTGAAAACCCGCCTGGATGCGTTCCTGTGTGTTCTACTCTAGGTGATTCTGCTCTGGCAGGAGGGGTTGGACTGGATGATCTTTTGAGGTCACTTCCAACCCCTAACACTCTGTGATTCTGCGAGTTTTAGCACCTGTGAAGATAAGCAGAGACTAAATTACATGTCTGATATTTCACAGTACATTGTAGCAGCACACAGATTGTACTGCTACCATGGACTGTTGGTCCCTGCTTTTAGGCTTCACATAACTCCTGGATGGCTTGCCCAGTGCAAGCAGCTGAGGTGGACAGACTGATTTTGGCAAATTGAGAGTGTTAAGTGGGAAGGAATTTTGAACTGAAGCTTAATAGTAGAACTAAGTGATTTCAGTATTCCTGATTCTTTGATTTATGGTCGCCAAAGAAACCAATCCTAGCCTCTACTTCATGCTCAAAATCAACATGGGTTAGCCAAAAATTCTATTAGTCCAAAGCTCTGCTGGAAGCCATTGCCTGACAAATAATCCTTCTGCCCTTTCTTAGGTTAGATGCTTGTGAATTGCCTGCAAATCTGTTGTGTTTTAAGACAACGGAAGCACACAGCTTTCTAAGGAATCTTTTTCTTGATCTTCCAAGACAATGAGCCCACACTTTCAACTCAATCTTAAAATATTGCTCCAGAAAAGAACTATATCTTCATCTCTCTAAACTAGAGGGCTGTCAGCTCAGTCTAGGAAGACCTGAGGACCAACAAGTGTGCATTTTATTACATTCTACAGCTTTTTTTAATTACTCTGTGGTAATAGAAAGATTTTCAGCATGTGGTTCTATGTGGCTTAGCAGCTGTAGGCTGTTTAGAGACCCTATGCCTGCTGTCACACTCTTCAGACAAATATTAAGACATGCAGTTTGGTTTTACAGTGCCCACCACAGTGCACATTCATTAGGTCTGTCAGACTTTAAACCTGAGTAAGATTCCAGGTTCACCAATTCGGTGGGAACAAATCTGTGACTTGCACAGGTTTATTCTAGATTAGCATGTTCACTCTGGGCTCAGATTGTGATCTCTCTTTCCTAATATACCTGGAACAAAATCGTTGGGTACAGGTTGTGGCAGTACAGAGCACTTGGCTTCATGCATGTGCAACAAGGCTCTTTAGGGCTTTTATTCAAGATAAGAGTTGTCAAGCATTGCTCTTTGTATTATTTGTCTTCTCAAGATTTTACAGGAACTGCTTTTTAGATTTACCTGTGCCAGAAGCAGTTTCCAAATTGTCTTTAAAAGTTGTTAAGAAAAGACTTGATGGAACATGAAATTCCCCTAGTGACAGGGTGCTTTAACTCTTTGCCTGGTGTGTGTGTGTGTGTGTTTTCAGCCTCTCAGTTTTGGCCCTTAGGTAGAATAGTGCTGTACTGAGCACTACTCCTGCGCTTTGTCCTGATGCTGTAGGATGAGCATCCCTCAGCCTTGGCCTGTTATCTGTAGGAATTGTCCCTCCATGTTCCTGGCAGCAGCTGCCTGTAACTTGCTCAGCTCACCTAGACAGAGGGTCACAAGAAATCACATAGTAGTGGTTTATTGATGTGGATGGTGGCACACCCATGCATGTCCCAGGTTTTTGTGCCTTCAGAAGAAAATTCAGAAAGTCAATGTCTGCTCAGTTTGTACCTCATCTTCCATTCTCAGCCAGCTCACTTGTAGGGCAATTGTAGCTGGCCTTATTCCCACAGGTTGTAATAATGGAGCTGGTTTAGGCATGACACTGTCAGAAGGAAGCAACAGTGAAAAAAATGAGCCTTTTGGGAGGTAAGGTTGCTGTCTCACTCAGAATAGCCAACTGACAAGCAGATGTCTTAACAGAGCATGTTCAGCAAGCAGCCAGTTGGCCAGTGGCCATGCAGATGAACAGCAAAGAGCAAGCTGCTGGTGTCTGGAAAAAAGCAGTGGCCTGGATCCAGACGACTGCATTGAGTTGTCATAGGGAGCATCCCTTATTTAGCTCTGTGACACTGCAGGGTCAGGAGACACCCTGGCTGATCTTCCTTAGCCTGCTCAGATGTATCCCAGCAGGGCAGCAGAGTCTGATTGGAAAGTTGCTGGTTTGTAGGGTTTTATATGTGACTTTGTACCTCCTGCATTTGTGGATTTGCCATGATTATGTGCACAGGTAGGTGTCCCTTATGTACAGGCAATGAACAACTTAACTTAAAACCAGGTTACATTTATGTATGTAACTAGGTGCAGGTTGGCCTTGTGTGGCTGGTGGTTCAAAACTATGCTCTTGACTCCCTGTGCCTTACACTTCTATATTTCACCGAGTACTGCAGCCAGTCTGTTACAGTTCCCTGTTTTTAGTTGCCCTCTTTCTCCTTTTTTTTTTTTTTTTTTTTTTTTTGTTATAGTCTCCTTTATAATAGCCCCTATTTTAAAAGTAGTACCATAAAAGCAGAAAGTATATCTGTGCAGTGGCATATTTATACAGATAGTGGTTTTCTGTAAATGCAGGCAACTTTAAGGGTGACTGACAAATGATTTGCTGAGCCAACACTTTATATGCAGTATTCCATATGACAATAATCCTAGGAAAGTCCATAAGTAGAGAACCGTTGAATTTTGAAGCCTGAACTTAAGAGATGCTGCCAGTGATCTGAAGTTTCCCATGGTGTTTGTTTCATTTGCAGATGGCTGGCCTGCAGACAGGAAGAAAAATCTATTCCATCAATGAGGATTTGGTCTTCCTGCGCCCATTTTCAGAAGTGGAAACCATTTTAAACCAGTCCTTCTGCTCACGAAGGCCACTTCGGCTTCTGGTAGCCACCAAATCAAAAGAGTGAGTGCTGAGATGGTCAGATAGAGAGGTTTAGCTAGAAATGGCAATCACTAAATACTTCTACAGTCTGTAGTGAAAGCTCTGTAAATACTATGCTATGCAGAAGCAGTTCAGCGTGGCAAAAGTGACATACATGAAAGACACAAGAGTCACAGGTTGCTCTTAGTGATGAACTTTCCGCTTCTAGAACAGGTCTGGATGTATTTTCAGTAGACTGAGCGCAGTTAAATTTTGGCTTCCTTGTTCACAAACAGAACTGAATCACAAGGACCGTCATTCTGACTCGGGCATGAAGCTTCTCAGACTAATAAAAGTGCAAGGGAAAACCATTTTCACCCCATTAAAGCTTGTCTTGTTTTGGATGACTAACAAATCCCTTACAGTTTTTCAGGTCTTTTTTTTTTTTTTTTAATCCTCTAATGAGACTTGGCCCTGCTAATGTCTTGTGCATCATTAGGTTCTGAAATCCCAGAATTTGCCATAGAATTGAACATCTCAATGAGCACTTGATGCTAAATTCTAGTCCAGCCTATTTTTTAAATTTTTTTTTTTTTTTTTTTAATGGAAGAGATCTTCAGTTGGTGTAAATCAGCAATGGAAGTGAATATAAACACCATAGAAAATGTCTGTCCTTTATTAATTAAAGACATTACTGTGTCACTTAAGGACATAATAAATTTGAAAGTGCCAGATTTTAATTATAGAGAATCTCCCATCTGCTCTAGAGAATGAAGATGGAGTGGGTGATTTCTTCAGGTCTATTTATTTGTCACTCATTTGTAAGCTGTGTAGATTCTTTCTCTAATCCAAAGCATGGTTATGAACAGCGTGTTAAAATTGCCCAGAGCTCTGGCAGCCTGACTGAAGATGCTGCTTTTTCTTCTCCTTGATTTACCTGCAGGATTATTAAAATCCCAGATTGTCCTGAAGCACTTTGCTTTCAGATACGGGGAGCAGCACCACCATATGTTCACGCAGTGGGAAGAGGTAAGGAAAGAGGCTGTGGTATAGCTAAGCTTGGAGTGCAGCTGAACATATATACATGTGTATCTAAAGTGTATGGGTATACGTGTGTGTGTAAGACAGATCAAGGTTTCATTGTCAAACTTATACTAAGCAAATTCTGACAACTTAACTTTATTGGCTACAATGACTTGGACCCCCTGTCCTAGAGAAGAATTGCAGTCATGTATAAAACCATATCACAACGAATGAGTTCGTGCCTCAAGTGTTTAAATATACTGTAAGAAAATGGTACTGTCCTTATTACCTAAGTGTTGGGTCACTAATGCCATCAACCCAAAACAAGGAATAACTTAACTCTACAATATAAGGAACCTGATGACACTGCAATCCACAGTTCTGTGAAAAGACTCTTGAGAAATCATCACTTGCAAGCTAGAGGTGCTCTTTTCTAGGGACCCTAACCTTGTTTCTTCAGAGAGTAAGGTACAGCTTTACAGTCACAAGGGAATAAAATTTAAAACTGAGAAGACTGAGGAAAAGTGGAGATGTAATACTGAGTGAGTATTTTAGCCTATGGTCAGCCAGTTTGGATCAGTGTAGCTCTGAATGTGCTGTGCCATCAGCAGGTTGGTGGGATCGTGTTTCTTGATGGACACCACAAAGACCAAAGGAAGACTGCTTCACCCTTTACATTGCCTCGTACTGCTCTAAATTACCAATATAGGATAGTGGGGAACTGCTTTCCTTGGCCTTTTTAACAGGAGAAAACCTGATCTGACACAGAGATTTACTACTTTCATCACTGAAATGTGAACTGAGCTACAAATAAAGGACAGATCTAACCTTTACTGTCAGCAGATGCAAAAAATACAACCTTTCAGACATGTACCACTTCCTTCCTCCCTCTGAACACATATATCCAGATATGTGCAGATAGCCTCCAGACAACAGGCAGCACTCAAATGTAACAATGTTCTCGAGGAGACTTTTACTACACTGCCATAACAGCACCTCATACCCACTTCTAAACAGTCTGAAGAGTGCAAACTGGAAACAGCAACCAGAAAGATTCTCATTTTTCAGGGTTTCACTAGCAAAAGACAAATTTCTTTTGGAATAAAACTATACATTGTAAATATTGGTGCCTTAGAGGAGGTAATCACCTTTAACTGTAAGTTTCTAGGAGCTGGATTTGGGTCTGAGTCGCATTCACATGAACCAGGGATAAACCCAGTGAAACTGATTATTGCACTCTGGACCTACTGTAGCTCAAGTTACACCATAGTCATTTTCTTAGATGATGGCAAATTGCACAACATGCAAGAGTTCTGTGTCTTTCAAGTGCAACAAGCTGAAAAAAATAACTGTTTACATTTAAGCAAGACCTCTGCTAATGTAAACATAAAGCTAGAAGAGCCATATAAGAATCCCAAATGATTTCCCACAGGAATTTCATTTTCTATCACAGTCTAGGAGGTGTTTTTTCCCAGCACTACTGGAAATATGTTTTCCTTATACTGCAAAGCTCTCAGAATAAGTGTTTAGTAGCAGGAGCATGACAGCATTCATCTAGCTCTTCTCTTGCTCTTCTTAACCAGAAGGCTTTCCAGATTTCTTTTCTGCAGCCAGACGACTTTGCTGCCTAACTCCTCTCCTGTTGATTTTTCAGGTTCTGAGGCTGCAGCTGTAGGCCTTCATCCAGGGCAGTGTATTTTGAAAATTAATGGGAATAATGCAACACATGGAAATTACCTGGATGTTCTGGAGCACTTTACAGCCTACAGGGCCAGGCAACAGGAAGCACTGGTAGGAATACAAAGCCATGAAGGAAGTACACTCATTCTAGCTGTTACTCATTTCTCTTTCCTCTGCTTCTCTGCTCTCTAAGTAGTCACAAAAACAACGTATACGTGTCTCTCTTGACATATTTACTCCTGTGCCAAAGCCCTAGTATAACTGAGAGGACTGATTACAGTTGCCTGAGCTGTAAGAAATCTACAAATAATATGCCAGTTCATACACTGCATACAGTACTGCTATTAACTAGTAACAATATTAACTATTATTAACTATTGCTACAATGAGAAGTTCGCACAAATACTGATCTAGATTTTATATTCTCTGAAGTTCAGAGGGAATGTTGATATTTCAACCAATTTAGAAGATAAAGAATTGATAGCTAGGGTCACCTTTGTACTCCAAATGTATCAAGTCTGGGCATTTTTACTGAGGTAATGCTGAAGCCTGTATCTCTTGAAAGGGATTGTACCGGTGGGTGTACAGAACACATGAAGACGCTGAAGAGGACAGAGTTCAGCAAGCAGCATCCACTGCATATCTGAATGGCAGTCATCCTGGCTCCAGCAAAGAAGACTCTTCACTGGAAGGAGGTGCAGAATTGGATCCCCTTCAAAACAGTAAACAGGAATCAGGTAAAGATTCTCCTAGGGAAAGGAAACCTAGGGACAATTCAAGGGCTTGAACAGGAAAAGTGCAGTAGAAATATAAAGTGCAATTATATTGGGAAATATGTCTTCTTAGTGAAGGTTTGTAATAGAACAAGGTCTGCTTAGAGAAAGTATTCTTATGCTGCTGTTTATTCATGAGAAGAAAAAAATAGAGATACAGGCAGAAATTGCACTCCTGTGAGTGATCTTTATGAGCACCAGTTTCTGAAATGAAAAGGCTCAGCATTTTCAGAACCATTTGGTAGCCTCTGCAAACCAGGAATTTATGGACAGAAGTAGCTGGAGAAGAAGTATCTGCAAGTAACTCCTCACAGAATAATGTTTTCTCCGATTTAAGATTAAAGATGAAGATTTTACATTACTTTGATCCAGAGCAAGTTTTCAGAGTATGTTGCTGCTGCGGTGTACTTCCAGCTAAGAAAAGTGTAACTCAAAACCCCACTGCTTTGCCTTTAGGTTGAGGGCTCGTTCCGAAGAGCAGATATTAGGGGAAATACTGAGGCAGATTCAATCTGAAGAACTGAGCCTGTATTCTGTGAATGCCACTGATGACTTCTCCAGCATCAGATGCACATCTGTCACCAGCAGTGGCCAACAGCAAATGTCTTTCTCACAATAGTCTGCCAGCCTCTAGCAGTAGACTCCTTGAGCCAAAGATTGTATCTTTGTGTCTTTGCATGTAATGATACCTCTGCACAGGTTTCTCTTCCCTATGTGTGCCTATATTCATGTATGCTGCCAAACATCTCTGACAACTTATTTTGGTTCCAGCCCAGACACCACAGACCATCAGCTCTCCACTGGTCATCAGTGAAGAAACTCCTCTCGTTAGCCTGACTGTGGATAACACCCACCTGGAACATGGTGTGGTGTATGAATACGTCAGCAGTGCAGGAATCAAATCCTTTGTCCTGGAGAAAATTGTGGAACCAAAAGGTTGCTTCAATCTCACTGCAAAGGTACCAGAAAACATAGAATCATCCATGACCAGCTTCATTCCTGAACAGGACAGGGAAGCCAATAATGCAGGCATGGCTTGGCTCTTCATATGAGGTACCACGTGGTCTTTTCAGCCCTGCTTGGGGTTTTCTGCAGTAGAATGCACCAAGTTATAACAGCTTGTTTGGTATGAGCAAGTCAGCAAATACTGCCAGGATTTCAGCTGAGGTAGAGGGAGAGGAGCTCTCAGCTGTGGAATTCTTGCTCTTATCTGTCTGGTAACACTTTGTTGATACTCAAGATGAATGTTTTTAAGCAAGAATTTTCTTTATCTTGGAAGAAAATCAAGCAGCTTTTTCCTGTCTGGTAAGCTGGATGAGTCACTTAAAGAAATTGAGTAGAACCTCTGCTATTGGGAAGCAGCAGTGCACTTAGTATTTCAGTCATCTGTGACGATAATGAGCTAAGAGCAAATGTTTCTGCCACATCCCAGTAAGATTATTGTTATGCCCTGTGAAAGGACACCACAGCAGGTACCTTTGACAGGCATAGTGCATATTGTAATTCACTTGAATTGTTCTAGACATTTTTGAGGAATGTTTTATGACTCTGGGGATTAGACATGATAGTGGTTCTCATCCAGTAATAAAGGCAGCTTGTTCTGAAGGCAGCTTTATTCAGCCATGACAGCATGGGGGCTTTGTCACTTAGTGGAAGAAAACTATTTTCCCTCACTGTCAAGTCTCTCATCATTGACATCCTGTCTTTTTGTTTAGATTTTAGAGGCCTTTGCTGCAGAGGACAATCATTTTGTGAGGAACTGCAGAAGACTTATATCCCTAAGCAGTGCTGTGGCCACCATGCCCCAGTATGAATTCCGGCAGATCTGTGACACTAAGCTGGAAAGCATTAGCAGAAGGCTCACAAACTACCAAGAGGTACAATGCTACTAGTTATTGGTGGAGTCTCAAGACAATACTACTTTGTGATAACTGGGCCTTAGTATTCTTTATTAATGAATCCACACTGCTTTAGAGGCAGGTGTCCTAGAGGTGTGAAAGAGCTCTGCAAGTTACTGAAATGGCAAGTATTGAGGAAAAAAGGCCTTATCTATGAGTCATTCCTTTCAACTTTTCAGAGCTTAGTTACTTTATTGCAGGTTCATTTCCACCATATTAGTAACTAAATGACAACAGACAACAGAATGATCAGTGTCTGATTTAACATGAACGTAAGTACAATGTGTCATAGTGTAGACAAACAGTGTGTGCTTTTCCTGCAGTTAGCTGAGCTGTTTGAAGCTTAGGTGTAGTTAATTGTTTTCAGTTGTTCTTTTATGAGCTTTCTTTCCTAATGTGTTACTCCAGCTGCAGCAGAAATCATGATTCTTGAACAGGAGGCAGGAAAAGGATTGTTTGTATTGCATCATCATTTTTTGCAAGGGAAAGTAGCACATGCTTGCTTTATTTCTCCCAGTTTGCAGATGAATTGAAAACAAAAGTGAGCCCAGCCTTCAAACAAGCCGTCATGGAACCACATTCCCTGAACAGCATGGATTTCTGCCCCACCAACTGCCATATCAACCTCATGGAGGTGTCATACCCCAAAAACACTACCTCAGCAGGGAGGTCGTTCAGCATTCGCATTGGACGGAAACCCTCTATTATTGGTCTTGATCCAGAACAAGGTGATAATTAGCTTTCTAATCACACTGATTTTATCTGCATCTGTGTCTTTTCACTGCTCAGCAAGGTCAAAAGAAGTTCCAAGCAAACAGAGTCTTGCCAGTACTTTTCTCCTCCTTAAAATCAGAGTAAATCAGACTGTAGTGCTGTTCCCTTTTGTCGTTACTAAATAAATTCTGTGCACCGGAGCCGAAAGTCTCTACTCTGACAAGGAAATCTATTTTTTGCTAAATAGCATTTGGTACACAGCGTTTGTCCTACAACCTGGTTGCTTGAGTTCCAATATCTCTTAATCATGATTTCAGCTAATGTGCTTCTGATTCATTGTCTTGTGAAGATCAGAGTGTAGGAGTGTTTGGAAGAGACAGGGGGAAGTGTGTGCTAACCAATCTTCTGAAGAAGGGCATTCACCTTTGGAAAGAGGGGGTGGCAACTCAGGAAAAAATTAAGGATGTTGCTGGGTCGTGTAGGAAGAAAATTAGGGAAGTAAAAGCCCAGTTAGAACTTAGACTGGCCACTGCCATGAATGATAAGAAGTGTTTCTATAAATATATTAATGACAAAAAGAGGGGCAAGGATAAACTCCACTCTTTATTGGTCAAGGAGGGGAATGTAGTGACTAGAGAGGAGGAAAAGGCAGAGCTGCTTAACACCACCTTTGCCATAGTTTCCAATAGCAAGGCAGGTTGTCCCCAGGACAGCTGCTTCCTGAGCTGGCAGGTGGGGTCAGGGAGCAGAGCAGCCTCCCTATAATCCAGGAGGAAGTAGTTAGGGATTTGCTGAGCCTCTTGGATCCTTGCAAGTCTATGGGACCAGATGGGATCCATCCTGGAGTGATGAGAGAGCTGGCAGATGAGCTAGCCAAGCTGCTCTCCATCACTTATCAACAGTCATGGCTGACTGGAGAGGTCCCTGAAGACTGGAAGCTGCCAGTGTGGTGCACATCCACAAGAAGGGGCGGAAGGAGGACCCAGGAAATTACAGACCTGTCAGCCTGACTTCAGTGTCATGCAAGATAATGGAGCAGATCATCCTGAGTGCAGTCACGGAGCCCCTGTGGATGTGGGGAGGGCTGTGGATGTAGTTTGCCTGGACTTCAGCAAGGCCTTTGACACAGTTTGCCATAGCAAACTCCTGGCCAAGCTGGCAGCCCTTGGCTGGGACAGGGGCACTCTGTGGTGGGTTAAGAACTGGGTGGATGGCCAGGCAGAGAGGGTGGTGGTGAGTGGTGCCACATCCAGTTGGTGGCCAGTCACTAGTGGTGTGCCCCAGGGATCAGTGCTGGGCCCAGTCCTGTTTCATATTTTCCTTGATGATCTGGGTGAGGGGGTTGAGTCCAGCATCAGTAAGTTTGCAGGTGATGCCAAGTGTCAGCCTGTTAGAGGGTAGGAGAGCTCTGCAGAGGGACCTGGACAGATGGACACAGTCCAATGCTGTGAGTTTTAACAAGCTCAAGTGCCAGGTTCTGTACTTTGTCCCCAGCCTGTAGCACTGCATGGGGTTGTTGTGGCCAGAGTGGTTGGAGAGCAGCCAGGCAGAGAGGAACCTGGGGGTACTGGTTGGCAGCCTACTGAACATGAGCCAGCAGTGTGCCCAGGTGACCAAGAAGACCAACGGCATCCTGGCCTGTATCAGGAATAGTGTGGCCAACAGGAGCAAGGAAGTCCTTCTGCCCCTGTACTCAGCAAGGTTAGGCCACACCTGGAGCACTGTGTCCAGTTCTGGGCCCTGCAATTTGTGAAAGATGTTGAGGTGCTTGAATGTGTCCAGAGAAGGGCACCAAGGCTGGTGAGGGGGGTGGAGCACAGCCATGTGAGGAGAGGCTGAGGGAGCTGGGAGTGTGCAGCCTGGAGAAGAGGAGGTGAGCTCATTGCTCTCTACAACTACCTGAAAGGAGATTGTAGCCGGGCAGGGGTTAGTCTCTTCTGCCAGGCACCCAGTGACAGAACAAGAGGACACGGCTTCAAACTGCGCCACGGCAGGTTTTGGCTGGACATTAGGAAGAAATTCTTCATGGAAAGAGTGATTGGCATTGGAATGAGCTGCCTGGGGAGGTGGTGGAGTCACCATCCCTGGAGGCATTTAAAAGGAGGCTGGATGAGGCACTTAGTGCCATGGTTTAGTTAATTAGAATGTACTGCGTGATAGGTTGGACTTGATGATCCTAGAAGTCTTTTCTAACCTGGTTAATTCTGTGATTCTGTGACTATTCCAAATGAGGTCAATAAGGAAGCCCTGCTCACCTGCAGTAAAAATACTACAGAGTTTCAGTATCTTCAAACTAAGGTAGCTAGCAAAGTACCATACCCAAACTGTCAGCATTTTTAAATGAAAATTTCTTTATCTTCTATGAGGACACTATCCTGTTTCTTTATATGCGTGTCTGTGTGTCTGAATGTTTGTGAAGCTGAAACAACAACAAACCAGCTCCAGAGAACCTGAATTCATTCACATTTCAACAAGTACTTTTAGATACTACCCATGTTATCTGTATGGGTATATCAGTGGACAGCTGCTGTCTTCACTTCTGTAATTTAACCTATTTCTAGTTGCAATAAATTCAGAACACCTAGTTGATATGCCAGGAGAAAAACTCTCTGGTTTTGAAAAACAATGTTTTGGTCATAGAATGTAATACTACTAAATAATGCTATGAAGTGTTGGGTTTTTTCCTGTTAAAATTCTAACTATCCTAAAATACCATTACTGGGATGGAGTGGGAAAGTCACAAGACCTGTGCTAACCAGACCCTTCAATGTTTAGTAGGTACCTTAAATCCGGTCTCATATACTCAACATTGTATCACCACTATGGCTGCACCATCCTGGAGATGTCTGACCCCAGAAGATGGAGATCTTGATGGTAGCTATGGCCAGCAGAATGGAGGAACAATTCAGGAAGAAAGGGGACTCAGTTTTCTGCTGAAACAGGAAGATCGGGAGATACAGGACTCCTACTTGCACCTCTTTAACAAGCTTGACATAGCAGTGAAGGAAATGAAGCAATATGTCATTCAGATAAATAAGTGAGTACAGAATCCTCTATGCACTCCAGAGAGCAATTCTGACTAAAGGGAGGCCTAAACCTCAGAAATAGCAATGGGTCCTTGTATTGTGCATAACTGGTAGAGGCTTGTTTTTCTCCTTTAGTGGGCCAGGGTTTGTGGATTCTGTGAGCCCCTGTCAGTGCTCGCCTTTGCAATGTAAAGTGCTGCAAGGTTGCTTTTGATTTCGCAGAGCTGAATTCCAGCCTTGGTCATTATACTTTATTTGTGAGAATGCTGACCAGTCCCTGAGAGCTGTGTTTTACTTTTGCAGACTTTTGTCCACCATAACAGAACCTACGGAAGGTGGTGCCTGTGAGCCACCATCTACTGAGGAGACACCTCCACCTTCTCTGGGAGCAGAAGAGAGCGATCCCGACAAAGCTGAGCATGGTGGAATCAAGAAGGTCTGTTTCAAAGTTTCTGAGGAGGACCAGGAAGACTCTGGACATGACACAATGAGCTTTAGAGACTCCTACAGGTTAGTCTGAAGACTGTACCACTAATGTTTGGAAGTTCTAATCCAAGTATGGATTCAGCAGGCAGATTATTTTCCAGGCAGTCAATCATTCTGTATTCACTTAGCTGTAGTTATTTCGTTACAGTTATTACCATGGAGACCTACACAGCAAAAACCTTTCCTCATGACAATGCCAAATCAGTGATGTTTCTAGGTAATTGAATAAAATTAAATGAATAGGTCTGCTGTGACTTTCCCTTTCTGTATCACAGAGCTGGAAACTACAGAAGCTCAGCAGAGTTTGCAGACTGGTAGCCACGTTTGCAAGGGGACGTTCTCATTCAAGGTTTTCCCAAAAGTCAAAGACACTGAGAAACTGAAATGGACCTTGAGTTCCTTATTTTTAATGAGCCTTTGAAACCACAAATGCAAATGTTTATTCAGGTGTCTGAAAGTCTTGGGTTTGGAATATGACTGCTGCTTCTCCAGGAGTATTTGCTACTGGAGGAAATCACACACACACCAGATCTCTCTTTCTCTTGGGAGGAAACATATGGAAGCTCAGCTTCAGAAGAAATGGAATGACAGGTTGCAGTCATGTCTGACCACTGCAACTTCATATCCTTAAGAGGCCATTTTTATATTTATAGTAAGGCCAGAGGGCTTTGCCTGTATGTAGGAGTGCAGACATTGCACAGAGAGTTGGGAGGATTACAGTGACCTGAATGAATGACTTTGCAATCTCCAGGCTACAGGCCTGAGTCTTTCCTTGCTGTGGGGTTCGTGCTAGTACAAACAGTAACCTGCTGCATTCATTCAGGACTGTAGAAGTGACAGGATCAGAACAATCTGCATTGGGAGGAGTGGCTGGAACCCATGTGGTCCAATCTCTTGCTCAGAAAAGGTCCAACAAGATTGGTTGCTCAGGGTCTTGTCCAGTTGAATACCGAACATCTCAAAGGACAGTAGAGAAACAACACCACTCCTACAATGTTGGGATCTGTACCTTCTGTTTACTGTATTAGGTGTAATTTACATGTGCTCCACAGCTCTTTTGTTGAAGTGTGCTGCATCTCCTTCATTGCTGATAGGAACCCCTTTTATGAAAACTCTCTAGTTTAGATGGTGCCTGTAATTGAGGCTAATCTATTCTGGGTAACAAAGTGACATTAGAAACAGTCTCTATGGGTCTGTCACTCGTTCCAAAATTCTACACATCCTTGTATGATGAGCAAGATAATTCTCTGTTATCTTTATTAGACAGAGGCAGAGAATTAAGCAAATATATTACAGATAAGTTACTCAAGGGAAAAGAAATTATTTTGATGGGTTTTGATCTGTAGCTACTGAGGAGCTACAGAAGTGAGAAAATTGTTGATAAGAAAATATCTTGTTTGCATTAGCCATGCTTCTTTTTCTGGGATCATTTGGAGATTTAATTCAAATTTCATAAGGGTTTGTACTGCAGAGTAGTTTTCAGAAGTATTCATCTTTGGAAAAAATAGATTCCTTTGCAAATGAGTTTAACAGAAGACAGACAAGAACCCCGATGAGGGTTCTTTCAGTTGATCTTAAACTTTCATTTCATCTCGGCCTAAAATAAAAACACAGGAAGAGACAATATGGAGAATATTGTAGGATTTGTTTTGGGATTGTACCATGAAAACTGATAGCACTTAATTGGAGTGGGACAGTCTTTGAGATACAAACCTTTGTGATTATCTTTTTTGAGTTATAGTTAGAGCAAAGTGAACTTCAAACAGGATATTCACAGTAGAGTTTTCCAGGTGTTCAAGAGCCAGCATTGGTGTGAAGCCAACTGTAGTGACTCCTCTGCCTCCTGAGAGTTTCAGGATCTGCAGTGCCTGGTTCTCCAGTAGTATGTACTGTAAATTTGCTCTCCCATCTCCAATATCTGTGCTACTACAGCTTCAATATGTGCTGGAGCTGGATGCTGTAATATCCTGAGAACTGCTAACAAATGTCGAGTTCAGTGGAACTCATCTCATAGATTCTATTTCAATAATTAATGCTCATAGAGCATGTGTAATGATGTGACCCAGATAAGGTCTGTGGTGGGAGGTCCATGTTCATTATTTACAGGATCCAGGAGATATATTCAGCACTGAGTGGTCACTACAAATGAAAAAAGACATCTTCTGTCAGTGCTTGATGGTTGTAATTAGGTTTCCTTTTGCATAAGTGTAACAGAATTGGTTTGGGGGGATTGTGGTGTTAATAAAGAGAAGGATAATATGTCAGGGAGTGGCTGTAAGGACAGCCTGTGTTCATCACCCTCTTTGCTTTTCTTTCTAGTGAATGTAACAGTAACCGGGACTCGGTGCTGTCGTACACCAGTGTGCGGAGCAACAGCTCTTACCTGGGCAGCGATGAGATGGGATCAGGTGAGTACATCCAGAGGTTACCTGCATGCTTCTCATACCAGATGCCTCAACAGAGCTGATAAGCCTTTGCTGGTTATAAGTTCCACGTGTAGTTTCTTCAAACCTAATCACCAGAACATAGAGATTTGTTCTTTTTCTAATGACCCACAGTGAGTTTGGAATATGGAAGAGGTGTTAGGCAAGGCTAGACTTCTGTAGTTATTGGACATTTTGATCTATGAATTAGAGATAGAGAAGCAGTCAATTTTAACCCACTCCCATATGAAAGTGTGCTTGTGTCATCTGTGACCTTATCACAGATCAGGTTTGTAAGACCTTTTAATCTATCTTTATTAGGAGATGAGCTTCCCAATGATATGAGAATTCCTTTAGACAAACAAGACAAACTTCATGGCTGTCTGGAACATCTTTTTAACCAGGTATGTAAAGCATTTCTGTTGCACAGAATTTCTTCATCAGTCAGTGTAATTGCAAGAAATTGTTTAATGAAAGCATATTTTGAGCATTTTTGTTTAATGAAAGCATATTTTAAGCAAGTGTAAAACAGAGGAATCAATTTTTTCAACATGCAGGTAACTGTGTGTGATTTAAGCAAGGGTGACCTGCCTTAGCAGGTGTTAGACTAAGGGGGAAAAAACCTCTTCATGAAAAAGAGGAAAAGGTGAACAAAATTCTAGTGTATCACTTTTAAGATCTCAGGAGAGCCTGGAACATTTAGCCAGCAGATCTCTTTGTGGTTGCATATCTCCAGAGAATTGTTGGGTGTTATCTCATCAACCTGTAGATCATCGTTGTGCAAAGTGTTGTATTCAGAGTGAGGCTCTTGAGGCCAGTTTGTGCCTAGAAGAAATAATTCCAAAATACAAATAGTGAAATGGTTTTTGCCTCTTCCCTAGTGAGTTCTGTTCAAATTTTCCTCTGGAAGTCTTGCTAATACTGAAAACATTCCCATTGTAGGTTGATGCAATCAATGCACTTCTGAAAGGACCAGTAATAACTAAGGCCTTTGAAGAAACCAAGCACTTTCCAATGGACCACAGTTTGCAAGGTAAAGAAAAGGGTTGATAGTATTTAATGGATTTGCTAGGGTTTAGGAGCCCAACGTGAATGCATGTGCGCTATATGGCCACACAGCCACAAAGCTATGCAGTCTACATAGTCATACATTAAAGGCAGGTTATTGTGCCCGTTGAAATCTTGCAGCCTTAAAAGGTCATTTTCACATGAATTCTTTCTGAAACACACACAACACATCTGTTGTGTGCAGCTGAGTCCTCAGAGCTCTTTCACAAGTCTCCAAATCTATCCTTTGATGTGAACACAGATATGTATCTCAGAAAATACGAGGTAGAGATAGGCCAGACGAAAGGTAAATGAACACTGATAAGCTGATGAGGGGCTGACCACTGTAGATCTGAGGCACCAAGAGGTTCTGCCTGAGTTTGCTTAATGACTTACTCTGCTTTTCTTCAGATGGATAATTGCCAGAGTAAACTCATCTTCACATGACACGTATTTTGAAAACTGATTCCCATAGAGAGCAAACAAATGATGCTGTGTTTTCTTTTTCCTTAGGGAGCATGATGAGGCTTTGGTCTTAATGGTTTTGGGGCTCAGGATGTGGTTCCTTCTCTCACTGAAATACACAGGACTTCATTTTCTGAACATTTGCTGCATTTCCTTTCCCACTTGAAGTCTGAAATGTTTCCTACTATTCCTGCTACACTTCAGGTGCTGCAGTCATGCCACTGCTCCAGCCTTTGGCAAGATCTCTATTTAAGTTACAGTGGCAAACTCAAGAGGAGGACTTTTTCAGCTTTTTCTTTCCTAACTCCAGAAATAACTCCTATGAAGTTCTGTCACATGAACTCATCTCCCCAAACAGTCCCATTTATGTAGAATATCTGTTGTTTCTTTCCATTCACTGTTTGAATGAAGTCAAGAAACAACAGACACCCCGTGTTCACTGCCTTTATTTTATTTGCTTAAACAGAGCCTCATTTATTAAAACTAGATTAATTACAGTGAAAGTCTTTTAGTTAACTGAAGATCCCACATTCATTACACTGAGGAGAAGGCAGGCCATGCTTCCACTCAGCTGTGATCTTGGACCAGAGTGCCTGTTTAATAGCTGCCATAGACACCTTGCAGTTATTTGGCACAGTTTTCCTGTGTTTTCTGTCTGCCTATGCGTTTTATCACCGACAATGGGGTATTTGGCTCAGCTACCTAGCTAAATCATAGAGAATAAATCTCCTACTCTGGAATTAAATAATTAGCTTCCATCGGGTTAAAGAAAGCAGAATATTTCATAACACCTCATCAGTATTATGGGATGTGACAACTGCAGCCAAAAAGCTCATCTGATTCTGCACAGCCGAAACTCTAGAGCTATCTGATACAACTGCCTGCACATTACTAAAGGCAGAGGAAGCAGAGGGAACTGTGTGCTTTGTGAGTAGTGCCCAGGTCCCTTTGCTGTGCATATTGCCCTTGTACATCTAATCCACAGTCTTGCAAACAGCGCTCAGAGACTGCCAACTGTGAGAATCTAGGAATGGATTTTTTTTCCCCTTCTGTATTGGATCTATTTACTCACTGTTTTAATTCACAGTTGTTGCTGTAGATGCCTGTATCTCTGCTTTCATCTGTGTACACATTGTAACTCCCAAGCCATCCTCAGCTGTGCAGTTTTTCTTTAGTGCCTAACAAAGTCCATTCTTTCTAGAATTCAAGCAGAAGGAAGAAACCACAGTTAGATGCCGGAACAATATTCAAGCCAGCATTCAAGAAGATCCATGGAACCTTCCACTGCGCATCAAGAACCTCGTTGAAATCATACAAAAACATGTGGAAGGTAAATACAGAAACGTTGTTAGCGGCTTCAGGGAGAAAAGATCTTGATCTAGTTAAGTCATAGCAATTAATTTTATCATTTTATCTCAATTTGTAACAGGCTGTGCTGGCTGTAGAGAACAGGTAAAGCAGGTTGTTGTGTGCCAAGTCCCAGTGCTGTATAGTAAAATCTCACCTCTACAGCAGTTCCACAGAACTCCCTCTTACATTTTGTTTCATCAGCCTGTTCAGACAGAATAATGCCAGACTGATCTATTTCCCTGTGCTTTTTTTAACCCTTTCAGAAAAAGGAGAGAGGTGATTAGTGTATCCCAACATTAAATGAATAATAATCCGATACTACACCATGCAAAACCAATGCTGCCTGGCCAGACTGGAACAGGAGCTGAAGCTGATATTTACAGTCCAGTGCAAAGCACTGGGCAGAAGGTGCCTCCTCAGGGGTGTGCCTAGATGTGCCATTTGTTTCCAATAACTCATGGTAGTTAACAGAGCCTTCAGCTTGTAACACAGTTTTTGATTTACACCTTGTTACTTTTTCAGTCATTAACATGTCTGTGTGAGTAACTAGAATAAATAGAAATGGCCACACAGGGGCCAGGGATTTCAGGGAATGAGAGACTGCAATCAAAGCTGCCTTGGTATCACGTTGACTAGAGCATTCCTTTTCTTCACTGTTTTAGATGGGAAGAATCAGCTGCTTTTGGCCTTGTTAAAATGCACAGGTAAGGGGATCTGATTTGTTGCAGGACAATGTCACACATACAGTTTTATGTGCATGCATGTGCACACACATCAGAATCTTACGGTTTTTCTTACCAATCAGGTCTTTCCCTGGCATTTTATGCTAACATTTCTCATGCATCCGACATCTGCTCTTCAGTTTACATTACTGCAATTCACTGTAGGCTACTTGTGTTACCTGGCTGGCTGCTGCTGTTTCACAACCACTGTTTTTCTTTTTACTGTCTTCATTTTTTCCTTTGTGCAACCCTCCTTCCCAGATGGCCTTTACTGTTTCCTGCTGTGGTGAGAACATGCAGTAAAAATGAGACCTATTGCACAACTTTCTGTGAGACCATGGACTCTGTCCCAAACACGGCAGGCGTGTTAGGAACTAGGGTTGTGTATACTGAAATTACAGCCAGGAGCAGACTAAGGACCTAAAATGTGCAAGCAGCAGCTAAATACACTCTGGACATCGTTAATAAGTTGCTGTGCACAAAACATGGTGTTCACAGACCAAGTGACAGGCCTTTCCCTGCAGTGAATGTGCAATCTTTTTGTGATTAAAACACCACCTTGGTGTCTTTAAAATAACTGGAGCAACCTGTCAGTATTTCAGTGTGCCAGGCTTGATTCTAACATCTTCATAGAATGAGATGGGAGATCTGTGTGGCTAAGTCGCCTCTCACCTCCTGTCAGGGCTGGTCCATGAACCTGTCCCAACCAGCCTGTGATGTCAGTCCAATGATAGCAGACATAATGACTGCCTAAGCCTCTACCTCTGCCATGTCTCTTGCAGCATTTCTGTGAACATTCCCTGGAAAGAATGAAGGAGCAGATGGCACTGAATTTCCTATGGCAGTTTCATGGCACCAAGGATTCCCATGCCTTGAGGGCAGTCCTTACTCCAGCAGCACAGAGGTGTACTGCTAGAAGGATTGGTTGCCCTTAGCTTGAGATTAAGGCCCAGGGCCTGCAGTGTATTAGTCACTCTATTGTGTTCAGTGCTTTATAAAAATAATCCAGATCTTCAGAGCCTCGGGGTGATGTCTTCAGTTTCTTTCTCTGGGGAGCACTGCCTTGCCAATGAGACTGCTGTGCTGCAGTGCCTGCTGGTGGAGCCCAGGGTGCCTAGGAAGCAACTCCTCACTTATTCATGTGCCTTTTTGGCCTGCAATCCTCTTAAGTGTGACAGGATTGATGTGACCAGCATGTGGCTGCCTGGCAGGCAGGCAGGCTGGAAGCAAAGGTAACACAGGGGAAATTCTCCCAGGAAACATAAACCAGTCGGTATCGTATGGGCAGGCCCAGTTAATGCATTAAGCATATGGAAAGCCCACAAAATACAGATGGAGGAGGGAAGATGAATCTCTAATAGCCCAGGAGAGAAGTAACAGCAGAGACCTTCTTTCAGGAATTCTCTTGCTTCTGTAAACATAAAAAGAAGTGAATCAGTTCAGCCATGGCACCAAGGAGTTACAGTTCTTCCCAGTTGGAAGAAGAAGCATGCAGATGGCGGAGGTATCAATAAACAGTCAAGTGGACTAGAAGATTTTCAGACATATTCCAGCTATGAGTTTTTATCTGTACAGCTGGGTCAGAGAGCAAGAAGAGGTTATCTGTTAGGTCTGTGCACAGCTACAGCAGAAGCCAAATGTCATGTGCACACACACGAACTGCTCTTCAGCAGTAAGATTAAAGACAAATGCGCTCACCACTTCTTCGTGCTTCTATCCCTTCTCTGGCAGATACGGAGCTACAGCTGAGACGTGATTCCATCTTCTGTCAGTCTCTGGTGGCTGCCATTTGCACCTTTTCAGAGCAGTTACTGGCTGCCCTCAACTATCGATACAACAACAACGGGGAGTATGAAGAGAGCAGCAGAGACGCCAGCAGAAAATGGCTGGAGCAGATAGCAGCCACTGGTGTTTTACTCAACTACCAGTCTCTCCTCTCCCCCACTGTGGTAAGATGACAAGTTGTGGCACCCTTGGGTCTGCTCACACTTGCCTCTGTGCTTCTCTGCCACTCACGGCATGGCCAGAGCCCTTCATTCTAGCAGCAAGTTTAAACTCTACAGCAACCTCTGGGGATTCCTGCTGCTGACAGCCATGCACCAGTATTCTGCATCCCATCATTTTCATTTCCTCACATACACTGGACCCACTGTCCCACAGAACACTGTGGGAATCTGCCTTCGTGCTTGGAGTAATGCTGCCACGTTTAGGTTTTACTGCTCGTACGTTGGTGGCATATGTGTGGCCTGCCATCTCCTGGTGGAAACGCACATTTCAACCAATAGGTGAGAAGTCTAGGCTTGTGTTCATACACTGGACACTTGGGGACTAGGTAGACTGCTGTTTGAGGCACCAAGTCTAAGGAGGACAGGAGCTGGTCTTGCATAGTTCACCTGCACCCAGTGAACAGATAAGCCACAGCTACTACAACTGCTGTTTTCCACAGCAAAAAAGGACACAATTAGCTCTGACACTACAGGGAAGCAACATTTGGTTCTCACTTTGTCAACTAGTTAATGAAATAACTAAAAGCTGATGGAAAGCTCCACATGCTACTCTAGGCCTTCTGAACCAAAGCATGCCCCTAACAGCTACCTTCCTGCCAATGATGATTCTGTCAGATTATAACCCTCTCGTACCTGTTTTCTTTCTCTGCAGAAGGAGGAGCATACCATGCTGGAGGACATCCAAGTCACTCTGACTGAACTGGAGAAAGTTGCCTTCTATTTCAAGCAATTGGATGAAAGTCTTGTAGCAAGTGAGTAGTCTGTTTCTTCAAAGCTCTTTTTTTCTTCTTAGTTTTCTGGGTTAATATTCTCTTGGACTATAAATCTAACAGACTATGTCAGACCTGGAAAGCACTGAGCAGTTCCTCTGCATTCTCTCAGCTTTCACTGCAAACACCCAGAATAAGCAGCAGGAGTGAGACAGCAGGATGCTAGTGGCGTGTCCCATGATTTATAACCGTGGTGTGTGCTAGTGTGCCCAGCCTGTGTGAGCTCACACACAGGGAGACAGGGCAGACGATAAGCAGTGCCTGACAGATGTTTGTGGTGCACCACTAACCAAAGCTGGGGACTGTCCCTCCCTATCTCTCTGTGTCCCAGCCTACAGATCTCTCTCAGTGGTTACTGACTGAGGTGCCATGAAACAAGATGGGATTTTAATTTTTAACCATGTTTATTGTATTAGCATCAGACATCATGCTAGGTTATACTAACTGTGTGTCTGCTGAAGACCATATGTCAGAGCCTGCATTCTCTCAACTAAAGCTCTCCCTTATTCATCTAATGGTGGCGACGGGAAATGTCATTAGATAATCTGACAAACTCAGAAAGCTGTGGTGTAAAGCAGCAGGTGTTTTATCTTTATTTCTCCAGATACTCATGTCTTCTACCACATTGAAGGAAGCCGTCAGGCCTTGAAGATTGTGTTTTATCTTGACAGCTACTACTTCTCCAAACTGCCTTCTCGGTTTCAGAATGGGGGAAGCTTGAAGCTGCACACTGTGCTCTTTACAAAAGGTGTCTATCAACCTCTTACTTGAGAAAAATAAGCTAACTGGTGATGTTGAAAGGTTCAAAATAGTGACCATGAAGCCCTTGTGTAATGCAGCTAAGAACTACAGACATAGCTATGAGACAGATATTACTACTATTCTGGGAAGACCTGGGAAGTGGTAGATTTTAGAGTAAGACAGTCACAAGAATAAGATGTTTCTGCTTGGGGCTTTTTTCTGCCTTCCTGTAAAGGCTATAGAGAGATTCTGTTGGACTACAGGGACAGTCCGAGCTAGTAAAGCATCAGAAGATGTTCCCAGGCTAGGAAAGTTATTTAAGCTCACCTTTATGTTACTAGACTGTATTCTCACACTGGGAAATGGATCCAATTTAAGTGGTAACACAATCACTCTTGCCAGTCATTTGTTGAGCTGTGAGAGGATATAGAGAAAGATAAATGAATGAATAAAAAGAAAACTAATAACATAGGTTTAGTAAAATGTTTTCTTTTTCAGCTCTGGAGAGTATGGAGGGGCAATCACAACCAGCTGGCTCATGTCTAGAAGAACTTCCACAGCAAATTAATGGTGTTTCACTTGAAAAAGTGCAGCAGTACTACCGTAAACTCAGGTATTTCTTGTTTCTCCTTTGCCTTAAAAGACATGGGAAAGAGCACTTCTTGCTAAGGACCTTACATTTAGTGAAAAAGATATTCCACTCCTGATAGTCTCTTGTACAAATATGATTTTTGGAGATACTCATTGCATGGGAAACTTGTTAATTTCCTTGCCATAGTTAAGCTCATCCCAAAGTAGTGCACTCAACAGGATGACATTCCCATCAAATTTAATTTCAGAGCTAGAATTACTTAAAGGTTGGAACTTGGAATATTTTAATTCAGGCTCTGTTAATTACTGCAATCCA
Source organism: Ramphastos sulfuratus (assembly GCA_013399055.1). NCBI lineage: Eukaryota > Metazoa > Chordata > Aves > Piciformes > Ramphastidae > Ramphastos > Ramphastos sulfuratus. Next base: position 136,945 of record WBNM01023783.1, read on the forward strand.
AAAGCTTCAATAAGAAAAGTAGATCTTGAAGTACAAGATATTTAGTAAAGCCTTCTCGGATGTTTTATGCAAGATAGCGCGTACATATGTGCTTGATGTGAGCTACACTAGCTAATGCAACCCTTGCTGGCCTTTTTGCAGGACATTTTACCTAGAGAGATCAAACCTTCCCACTGATTCCAATACTACTGCAGTGAAGATCGACCAGGTATTGCTGTTGAATTTATTTCTATAGTCAGTTTCTCACAGAACTATTATTCCTATACCTCTAAAACCCCAGTCATAGGGTACCCATGTAGCAGACCTGTACAAACTCAACATCATTTAAAGAGTATTCCCTGCCCTGGAGAACTGCAGGTTGGCTATAGTCCTTTTCAAGAAAACATGCAAACCTGCACACCAATTAACTTGGGCACTGACAAGACTCCTATCACCCTGATTGCCCCTGCTAAAATTGACTTCTAATGTTGGACAAAATAAATTCCATTTCCTCTCCCACAGATGCATGAAAATGAGCAGATGTTCAATTTGCAAGTCGTGCTTTGTTCACAGCTAGAGAAGGAAACAACAGGGAAATAGCAGTTCGCAGCAGCCTATGTGAAGGCTGGCTTGCCAGCTGAGGCAGGTGATGTGAATGGAACACGCTAAATACTACTGCAACGAAGGCAAAATCAGAGACTCTTTGTGCAGTTGTACTGTCCACTGTAAGCTTATCTGTGTGATTTGTGATGATTGCAAAAAAACTGCCCCAAACAGAAGTATTTTTCCACTTCTGAAGTTCATGTATATTGGCAATAGTTGTTATTGTGGCAATTACTGTGTAGATTATGGTGCCTAGGCATAGGATAAAGAACTATAAATGTCTTCCTAACTTGAAGGTGTTAAGTATGCCATTAATGTTTCTTTTTGTGGCTTTGTTTAGCTTATTCGCCCCATTAATGCAATGGATGAGCTTTGCCGGCTGCTGAAGTCTTTCATTCACCCAAAACCACCGCAGTCAGGATACGGCAGCAGTAACACATCAGGGGCTGGCCTGCTCCCTATATCCTCTGAGCTCTGTTACCGCCTTGGAGCCTGCCAGATCACTATGTGTGGCACAGGGATGCAGAGGTGAGAGCTCAGAAACCTTCCTCTTGCTGGTGTGTCCTGTCTAGAGATTTGAGTGGTATATTGGATTCTGTTCAAAGCAATAGAAAGATGGGTGGTAAGGGAATATAAGAAGGGCCTAAATTGACAGCCATCTTGATTTTAGGGTAGGTTGTGGCTTGTAATGCTTTTTGTTAATAATTAATATTGGCAAACTTTGTAATGCTTCAGTGCATCAGCGATCTCGTCCTATATAACTCACAACCAATGTTTTCTGCAATCACACACTGAAAACATAGGCAATTGCTGAAGAATAGCTTTAGAATCTTGGTGCATGCAAGCACATCACTACTTCTGCAGTGTCTTAAAACCACTGAGTAGAGACTCACATGTAAGTAACTTTCTGTGACTCAGAGTACAAAAGAGCAGCAAAACAAAGTCTTGCAGTATGTAGGTGTGAGAAGGCTGGAATTGCAGAGCTGAGGTCACTGTAAGTTAAAAACCTAAAAAAAGGAGCTCTAAGACGACTAGCTGACAGAAGTCACACCTAAGGGCTCTGTGCCCTGTATGTACCCATTGACATGTTTTAAATGTGATCTGTGATCTCTCCTGTTGCCATGTCCAGAAGTACCTTGAGTGTGTCGCTGGAGCAAGCTGCCATTCTGGCTCGGAGTCACGGCCTTCTGCCCAAGTGCATCATGCAAGCCACAGACATCATGCGAAAGCAGGTAGGGGTTTGGAAGGGTCTGCTGCATGCCTCTGCTTGGTTCCAGTAACAGCAGTGCACAAACACCAGTCTGCTTCCATGTGCTGCTGAGGTTTGTGCACTACAGACCCAAACCTGATGTCTGAGTAGCTGCACACAACTGACAGGCACAAATTCACTTTTGCCTGTACAGCCTTTGCAGCCATTCAGACCAGTGCCTCAGTGGACATCAGTTAAAGGGTCTGCCTTGATGAGTAGAAACTATCCCATATATTTAAGACAATTTCAGACTATAAAACCCTTGAATTTCAACCACAGTGTTAAATAGCAGGAATTCCCTGGTGCTAGGCAGCAGTGCTTCTAAAGTGCTGTGGGACTAATCCCATCTTTTAAGTAAACACAGATGCCTAATGTATCCACCCAATGGATTCCAAATCTTCTGAAAGTAGTTAATGGGTTCTCAAATAGAAACCATACTCCCATTATAATATTTTCCCCTAGGGATCAGATGCTTTATCGATACTGTCAGTGCCATAAATTTTGTTTCCTTAGGGACCAAGAGTTGAAATCTCCGCCAAGAATCTGAAAGTGATGGACCAAATGCCACAGTGTGCACCTCGGTAGGTGATTGTGTATTGTGTGTTTTGCTTTGTCTGAGTGCTGGCTTTGTTTCTGTCAGTTTGTTATAACCAAATTGCTCTTAGCAGCAGTAGTGGAAAAAGGATATAAAAAACTCCTCTCCTCCTTTCTCTCTGTGCTAAATTAAGTGCACTGTCAGTTGCTCCTTGGCATTTGCAGATTGTTAACTTCAAAAGTCTCAGCATTTCCTGAAAACTTCCATATCTGATCAGTGAGAAGGGTCAGGTCTAGACTGCTGCTGTGAGTTGGTGAAGCCAGTGATTGACAGCCATCCGTGTGATGGTTAGAAAGGAAAAATCCTAAATGACAAATATGACAGCAGGTCTGCAGGGATAATTCACAGGCTGATAACACTGCATGTTTAACAGAGCTTGACTGTGCAGTTGTGGCAGAAGATGTTTAAGAGTAAGTACTTCAAGTCAAAGTAACCACATAGTAATGCAGCTCTTAGGAAGGTCAGCTACCCGGGGGTATAGATGGTTTTGACTAGACGACAACTCTGGAAAGCAATTTGTACAGATATCAGAGAAACTTCTGGTGCTACTTCATTAATACCATCAATTAAAGGAAGGCAAAACAGTTCTAGCGCGCAAGAATCAGCATCAGAAAAGATTCAGTAAAATCTGTGCCATCCCTTCAGCTGGAGGGAGTATGTTTACTAGTTCTAGAGTCCTGCAAAGAACACTGTCAGGAAGGCTTCCTTAAAACATTGCTGTCCTGTTCCCCCATTAGGGATTCTGACTGAGTCTAAACAAGTGTTGCCACTTCTTTTTCTATCTGCTCCTCAAAATGTTTATAGGACATTATTTCAGAGGCTGTGGTGAGGCTGCAACAGTCTGGTCTGGGTTTATTTTCTGAGAGACCTTAAAAAGCACAATATTTGGCATTTAGAGCCTTACTCTTCTGTTGGATTGCAAGTGCTGTTTCAAAAGGAATAAAATAATAGTCAGTGTTGGCTCCTACACTGTGTCCCTAGTGTCATACGTCAGCATTTTAGCAGCATGATTATTTTGCCTTATTAACGGCTGTACATTACTGCAGTTCCATTTTTATGACCATAACAGCATGCTATGTTCAAAAAGAAACAGCTTTACAAACAAGTCATAAGTGAGGCATTTCTCTTCTTTTGTATACACTCTAAATCACAATGACAAATTCCAGGACTATTTACTTGGATTATTTCAGGGCAATAAAGCTCAGATCTGTGTGTTCCTGCTGGCTTCCATCATCATAATGTGAAATAAAACTGAACAAAGTTAAAAGAAAATCTGCTGAATTAATGTTAATTCTCAGGATTATGTCTTCTAGCAGTGAGATTTTTCAAACTCTGTAGTACCAGTCTTGAAAGAGAAGTTATAAAGATTGAATTTGTTCAAATGTAGAGTAGAAAAGCCAAGAAAAAGCTTTGTGATTGTCTGTGAATGTGCTTAGATTTAACCACTGGCCTCAGTTTGCTAATCTTTTGATTTAAAACATTTCTCTCTATACACAAATTACCGATTTTACAGCTTGTTCAACTGTGTTAACAAGCAAATATGTTCTTTTATCTGTGTGGGGTCCCAATCTGTATGAGGGGTGAATTCTTTCATTAGGGAGCATGCTAAACAAGAGTTTAGAACAAGAGGAATTGAGAGAGGGGATTGTTGGAGACCCAAATTGGGCTAAAGTTCAAATGCAGTGATGGGAAGTCTCAACTAGTATTTAGACAATGATTTCAGATACTTCAGTGACCAACTCACCAGTGGCACCAGCAGTTGATTTGCAGTTGTTCACGCTGATAATAGCGCTGTTCTTGATACCAGATTACCTGGTAAAGCTTGCAGAGTGCCAAAGGAGAAGTGACTCTCATACTATGCCTGTAACTATTATCATCCTGATGATATTTATTAATTTATCCTGCTAATGTTTATTAATAACCCTTCTCTTCATCTGCCTTGAAGACTCTATAGGTTGTGCCAGCCACCTACAGATGGGGATCTGTAACCAGAGAGGTACCCACGCTGCAGCATGCTTACAGCATTTGGCTCTGAGCATCCCTGTCCACAGACCCATGCTGACAGCCACTGATGGTGAGGAATCCAGAGAGAAGAGATACTGCTCTGCTTTGGTAGGAGATGAACCTGCTGGACCCAAGCACCAAGAATCTGCCTTCAAGCTCCTGTAGCGCATGCAGGGATTCTTGTATTGACTTCTTGAGGAAATCCTTGAAACCAGCACCAGAGAGCCAAGGTGGATTTCACAGCCGCTGCGAGATACCTGCAAAAGGACAACTGTCTGTCATAAGGCGTGGTTTTACCCAGGGCTTTTGTGCTGCCACCTGTGCACTGTGGCTTTCCAGACACAGACTGGTTGAGGAGATCTTTTCTCTCTCCCTCTGCTGCATCTGGCATAGGTTTTGTTGCCAGCATAATTTTGGTTAGCGTCCTTGAGCAGCGGCTTTCCAAATGCCACCTTTCTGTGAACTGACCTGCACTTTGAACCAGGAATAGCACAATCTATGGTTTATTCACCTATGAACAAGAAGAATCTCTTCTGGAGTCATTTTTCACTTCAGCCCAGTGAGAACTGATCTCTCAATGCTGCAGAATATACATTCCATAATACTTACTATCACTTCACTTTACTCACTGTAGCTTTCTGTTTTTTGATTAACTCCTTTTACTGATGCCCTGCTATGTACTCTGGAAATACAGCACTGTGTGAGAGCAGAGAGTGAGGAGCAAAGGATTTGAAAGGAAACTTTACAAAGGAAAAACACAGTCTTATAAATCTGGTTATTTGAACAGATGTAGTTTTTAAAACAGGTCAGAAGAACTATACTTATTTATGTGGAGTGGAATATGTGGTTTTGATCATGTTATTATATATACAAGATTTAAATAAAAATTATATTGTTTAAAATGGGACCAATATGCTGGCAATTACACAGCTACTCCCAGTTTACTGAAAAAAAATCTACATTATTTAAAGTCTTTCAATATTTAAGTAGTCTTTAATACAGTTATTAAGATGTATTAGGGATGCTTTTAAGTTAAAAGAAAAAAGGAATCGTGTATATACTGTACTTTATTTTTCTTGTCTAAAGAATTGTTCTCCATTCTGTCAGTATTATCCTAAGCACAGTGATTTGATTCCCCACCCCCCCCCACATTACTGGCTGAAACTAATTGAACATGTCAGCAGTCTCAGGACAGAAATCAGGTTCTCTTGGAGTGAGTGCCTTAATACCACCACCCAGCCCTAAGGGATTGCAGCTGTAGCAGTGTCAGTAGAGGGTGGAAGGAGCTTACCTTTCCTCTCTTCCTCCACAGCCTCCAATAAAACCCTTCGTAGGAGAGCCAGAAGCGCTTTGCAGTGATGTATATCCTAGAAAATAAAGGTTTGGGGTTTTTATTTGTGACCTTTGTGGCTTAATTTTTTTTATTAACATCCAAACCATGTCAGAAACTAAACCTAAGGTTTTCCCTTTAGCTTGGAAGGGGCTACTCTTCAACACATGGTGGCTCATGACACATCTAGGGGTGCAGATGTTTCTGAGCCTTGGTTCTTAGGTTGTATGCTGTTTTGTGTGGTATTTTGCGTTTTTTGTTTTGTTTTCTTCTCTTCACTGACAGACTGAAACAGTTTTGGGGAAGTAAGGTGTATTTTTTTTAACCTCTTGACTGATTCCTCTGACTTATATCAGTCTGCTGCAGGGAAGTAAGTTAAATCTGCCAGCAGCCAGCTGTGGGGTGCAGGGGTTGGTTCCTGCATGCCCATTTGTACTTTAGCCAGGAGAGCAGGTCATGATTTCAGTGCACTTCGGGTTAATTTTGAAAGAGTTGCTCTTGTCCTTTGGTGTCTGAAGAAGAAATGGATGTTTCTTTACCAAATTCTCAAATTAAAATGCACATTTTATTATGGGAACTGCAGAAACACCGGAATGGGCCAAAATCCCGCTTTGGCTACAAGAGCTCTGCCCACAGTTCAGTGAGGATCGTGGCACACACTTACAGCCACCGCAAACATTATAGATGCATGGAAGAGCATCTAAGGGAATTTCTACTGTGCACTATTTTACATTGCAATGTACCTGCTACTATCATTGAAAACACGAAGTTTTTATCATTAAAATGTTGGTTTATATTGTAAGAGAAGATATGATCTTAGTTTTCTGCTCTGCCCTTCTCGTTCCTTACCTCTAAGTTCTCTTGAGCAGTGTAAGTTCCAACATTTGTATGAAGTGATGAGTTGGAAGTCTGAACTGTAAGGCAAAAGTTGTTTCTGATATCAGTGCAAATTAGCAGTGTAGAGCTAAACTCAGTTCCTGTTTGTGTGGTACCAGTACAAGCATGATTTCATTGTAGATTTCCTGTTAAAGTAGAAAAGGTTTGATGCTGGAAAATGGAGAGGTTTGAGTCCTGTGCTGGAAAAAACAGTTTCAAGTGGAAAATAAGGCGACAATGTGCAAGCTAACCTGCAAGTGCAGAGAGTAGATGATGTCTGCAGCATCTCCTTGCCTAGAAGCAAAGCAAGAAGCAGGCCTGCCACAACCACGCAATGCAGATTTCGTAGATGTGGAAGTGTGGAAAATCTGGAAAACAGTCAAATTGAATGGAAATGGAAACTAGCAGCATGATGATGAGGTGTGTAAGCAGCTGGCTAAAGGAAATAACAGGCAGCTGCAAGTGGAATTTCTTGTAGATCAGTCTGGTAACAGTTTACTGAAGCATAGATAGTACAGGCCAGTGATGATGCTAAGTTGGGAGGCACTAATCTAGAAAAGGATCAGGGTGCACACAAATGCCTGGAGGACTTTGAACCCTGGAGAGGATGAAATGAACAGGATGATGTTTTACAATATTAGCTCAGATGAAGTATTTTGCTGTATTTCTTCTTAATTGATAATAAAAAGGACCTTTGTTTGTCACAAGATGACTGAATCAAGAAAGCTCAGCCTGCACTAGGAGACAAATTTCCAGTTGAGATGAAGTATTGAAGAACCCAAGCAGAAGCCAAATAATGAAGTGAAGTTGCAGTAGCTAGATGTTGAGAAGAGATCAGTAATCTGGATACTGTTTTGCAAGACAAGACCAGGAGGAAGAGATTTATTTAGCCCAAGACAGAACTATAATGGATACTTTGTAAGAAGAGAGTAACGAGGGAGGTAAAGGCAGTTCCATCTAAACACAAATACAGCCACAAGGAGCACAAGCAATCAGGGATAAATACTGGCTGAAAATTGCTCTGGATGTTAGAAACCTTTTCCTCCCAGTCAGGCTTTGACAAAAAGGAACAAACCTGTACAAAGGGGCTTGTGGAAGCACCGGAGAGCCTCTGAGCAAGACAAGCTGGCCCTGTCCAGCCCCACCTGGCTGCAGAAGCTGTGTTTGGCTGTGGCAGAAGAGGAACAGTTCTCATTTCGTTCCTGGCATTGCAGAGGTGTGAACTGCTTCCCAAACCCAGGCCTGGGCTATCTGTTGGTATTAGACATGCTCACATTCCAGTATTCATTTGTGGACTGAAATACTGGGATTTTTGATGGAAGAACTACATGCTTAGGTGAATACACATCCCATTTCCATTTAGAACTTTAAGTGTTACAAAGTAAAAAAAAAAAAAAAAAAAATCCACTTGGACTCTGGCAAGGCCTTTCTCCTTTTGTCATATTTTCTTATCAACAAATGGTGCTAATCGGGGGGTACTTTGAGCACTGATTATGATTCTGAAGTGATTTGAGGATATCAAACACTAAGGCCTAACAATCAGAATTTTGGTGTAAGAGTCATTTGAGACAGAGCTGCCTTTGCTAGAGTGAGCAATTCACCTTCCCTCTCTCCTGCGCTTCAGGTAGGGAACTGGAGAACTATTTTCTTCCAACTGGTGTTGTGAAGAGTCAAGGGAGAAAAACTGTAAACTGTTTTGTAAGTCTGGCAGTACTTATCTAATGTAGTTCTAATGACTTGAAAAACAGGCAACTGGATGGGAAAAAAAAGGGTAAATATCAGAGAGACGTAAAAAAAAAATATATATATACACACATGTATTTATGAGAATTAAAAGTAGATAAATTGTGAGCAGTTGGTATAAGAAAAGATGACTGAGGGTATTTCTGATATACCTGCTCTGCCCCAGGTCAGGATTCAGCAGCACTACACAGCAATACCATGCATTAATACATTTAAAATAATATATTGAGGCTGTGATCTTGACAAGAGAATACTCAATTTGGTGTTGGCAGTAGCACCCTGTAGTTTGCAAAAGAATGGCCAATTCATTGGGCCATGAGATAAAACTGTTCGTTGAAGGATTACCCTCAGCCTGGACACCCTGAGTCAGGCTCTGCTGCACTCTCGCAGTCAGATGTGCCAGAAGGAGGAGTTGTTGGTCCCTGGGTTCTGAGCAGTGGAATGGGTTATGCCTTTGTACTCTGAAGCCTACATTGGCTTCAGAGCTGAGCTAAAGCTTGAAGGACCTAATTGTTTTAGAGCATTTGATCTGCTTTTTGTAGTTAACCTTTCACAGATGTTTCCAGATGAGCTAAGGACACAAGATGAAAATCACTGCACTCATGCATTGCCAGAGAACAAACCAGTAAGTCAGTAAGGAGGGCAGGAGACTTCTAAAAGGCCCTGTGTACATAGAGTAGGAATGGCTACAGTCTGGCCATGGGCTAGACCAAATTTAAAATGCTTTTAGAAGTTAACTGGTGATCAGCTATAGGAGCTCAAATAAGATTGGTGGAGCATTACTGCATTGACAGCTCACTCTGCACCTGAGATCAGTTACCCCATCTGGGCAGGGGGGCAAGTCTGGAGTGAGACAAGTTATAGAGGATGTTGTTGCATGAAACAACTGCTCCTGGGTTCGGGAAGATGTTCCAGAGGTATTTTTCTATCAGTTTATAGGATTGGCATTTTCAAATGTTTTGTAAAAAAGGAAAACAAAAAATGTACAGACTATTGGAGAGTTTCCAGTAAAGTCTGAGGGATTCTGGTGTACTAATAGTGTTATATTTTTCCTCACATTTCTGTATTTTTAACTGAGCACATGTACCCTGCCTTAAGATAAAAGTGATAATATAATTGGTTCAACTTTCTGCCTTGTATCGTCTAATCCCTGTTGTCATTTTAGTCTCGCTGCTCTGTGTGGTGGGTGTGCTCTGTGCCCTATGTCTGTCAGAGCTGAAATGATGCCATTCAGAAAACACTGCCAGAAAAAAAGGGTCATAACTATGGGTCTTCTATCAGACAGGGTTCAGAGCACTCCTCTTGCGTTTGGGAGGTTGAGAGCTATCTGAACAGGGGATGTTTCTGCTTGGGCTGTTGCTCTAGACACAGCCTTCTGAACTTCAGGAAGATTGAGAAAGGAAAAGTAACTGTCTCATGGGCAAGTCATTTTAATTTTATCTTGTCCCCTAAACAAAAGAGAGTTCTTTTCTGCTGTGTGCAAACCACTTTCTGCCTTTACAGGGTATGAACTAAAGATCTGTTTTTCTTCCTCTGTAAGAAGAAAGACAAAAAAAACCCAAAAAAAACCCCAAAAAACCAAAACAGAGCTAGGAAAATGCATTCCTGCCTTTGATTCCCCCAACTGTGCACCTAAAACTTCCCTTCCTTGACCCTAAAACTGAGACAGGTCTGGAGTTTTCCCTCAGTTTTTTATGTTCTGACACTTAACTCAGGGTACCAGAACTGGCTACAGCCTTCATTATCACCCTGGTGCATGTATTGCATGAAGTACACAGCCACACAGCAATGAGGAAGCTCTAAACGGCTATCCAGCCCTAATCACCTCGCTCAAACACCTCTTGCCTTTGGTGATACACTCAGCTTGTCATTGCTCTCAGCTGCCTTTAAATTGGGAACTCTTCATTTCCCTCTCTATCCAGGGGCTTATATTTGGGGACACTTTCCATTCACTGAAAGAACCAACTGAAGAGATTAGATCTGCACACCTGGAAAGGTTCAGTAGATTTCCAAGGAAGAAGAGTATAAAATGAATTAAATCCCTTCAGCCATACCTCATGGTCTGTTTGCTTTATAGCACGTGAGAGAAACACAGAGAACACTTCTGTTTGTGGCTTCCTGTGTGGTGAAACCCAAATTTCTGGTTTGTCCCATTGTTGCATGTAGAGAGATGTTAGGTTTTGGGTAACAGCCAAAATCACCCTGTCAGATTCCCTAAGTCCTTAAAGTTTAAGAGCCTGACTTATTACAAGGCAAGGATAAGCTTCTCATTTTTAACAGTGGTTTAATTTCCACATCACTTGAAAGAGCTTAAAGAGGTGCTACTGGTTCAGTAGCTCCAGAACAAGAGACCTATTTCAGCCTTAGAAGAGGAGTTGAATCTAACACCAGGACAGAAGCCAAACAGAACCAAACTAAGCCAGCACACCACAGAGAGCAGCAGTAATGGGCGCTTCTCCAGGCAATGCTTTCTGCTAGAGAAAATGACAGAGTGAGGCAGCTGGTGCCTGTCTCCCCTCTCTCCCTAACAAGTTGTGCAGAGCTGTGTGGCTGTGCCTCAAGTTTCAGGAGACGCTGTTCTGGCTTTGTGGCTACTTCTACACAGGAGGAAGAGGAAAATCAGAAAAAATAGGTAAACAGGCATAAGGAATTCTAACTAAGCAGCAGGGACCTCAGTAAGATTTCCTCTGAGGGTAATGCAGATCATGAAAGGGACACTGAATGTGTCTTACAGGGGACATTAAGATCCCTGCCCAATGTTTCTCAGTTCATCAAGAGCCTAACATTTCCCACCTTTTCAGCACTGTTTTCTACAAGGTTCCTGTCCTTTCCACTGGTGAATCAACTGGCTTTCTTTCCAGCCTTCTTTCTCCTTCAGTCCTAAACATCTGGGTGATAAGCTAGTCACTAGGGTAGTTAACTGCTTGGTTGTTGGACATCAGTTGAAATGCCTGCCTTGTTTTTTTTCATTCTACTGTTCAGGCAAGATGAGGGGCAGGACCAAGAGTGCCAGTTCTTTACCTGAGCAGCATGTTCAATACCTGGACTCAAGCTGTCTGGAACAAAGAACAAACAGCACCAGAAAATCTTCAAAATGAGAACTTGTACTCCCAGTCCTAGCCCCATCTATGGATTACACAGCAGTGTTGAGTTTTAGATGTGGTTTAGAACCAAAGAACAAAAGAGTAACTGATCCCTGTTTAGAGCAATGAGAATCATTTTTAGAAGGTCTGTAAGAACTCTTTTTCCTTGTCATGTTACCAGTAACAGTGGTTTACCCAGGGGCAAGCTGCTGCTGCTGAGAGTGCCAAAGGGCAATGCTGCAGACTTGCTGACAACCTGTGTGCTGTGCTTGCTGTCTGCTTGCAGCTCACCAGCTGCAGCAGAATGAACATTTTAAAACAGACCAGGACCAGGCCACCCCAGAGACCATCAGCTTCTAAACTATAGAGAGAGACTTAGACTTTGAATCTGCCAGGGCAGGGACAGCCCCACTCCTTCAGGCACAAGTTTTGAGAGGAAGAGACAGTACTGGTCCTCTGTGCCTACTCTCCACCTAGACACTGCATTGTGCTGGCAGGTTTTTGCTACAGCAATGAAGATTAAGGCCATATGTCAGCTAGGTCCAGTTTGCTGCTTTGTTTTTTTGGCCTGTGCTCATTAAAAGGCTGGAGTACTCCTCAGTGATAACAGTTCTCATCTTAGAGTCAGCTTTCCATTGAAGTACATGTCTGCTTGTCTGTCTTATATGGGTTGTTCTGTTTCACATCGACAATTTAACACACAACTATTTTGATTTCCCCTGTTAAGCAGCAAGAATCAGTTACTTCAGGCTTATCCGCTGGACAATTTTACCTGCTTATCTGCACAGCTTCAATAAAATTTGTCTAACCTCCATTTCAGGTAATTTGATTTATACAGAAAAAGGTGATGCTTGGGCCATGTGTTTGCTGCGCTGAACCTTTCAGTTTGTTTTCAGCTGTGTTCTCTTTATCCCAAGATCTAATGAACAGCTGCCAGCATTTTAAGCCAGTACAAAAGAAGACTTTCTCTATGGAGCAAAAAGAACAAAGATTACCTTTTTGCTGGTTTTCTTTCCCAGTTTGAATGATTCCTTCTTGAAAGCATAGTTCTATTGATTTTTCAGCTGCAAAAGCTGAGTCCAACTTTTCCAGTGATTCAGGTGGGATTCTCTGAGGAGCAAAAAAGTGAGAAGGGTGAAATTGGTAAGTGTGAAAATGTAGACTGAACAGGAAACATTCCTGAAAGCATCGTTGATAAAATCCCTTAGGTGGAGTCTGAACACAGAATCACAGAATTAACCAGGTTAGAAAAGATTTCTAGGATCGTCAAGTCCAACCTATCACCCAATACCTTCTAATTAACTAAACCATGGCACTAAGTGCCTCATCCAGCCTCCTTTTAAACGCCTCCAGGGATGGTGACTCCACCACCTCCCCCAGGCAGCCCATTCCAATGCCAATCACTCTTTCCATGAAGAAGTTCTTCCTAATGTCCAGCCAAAACCTGCCCTGGCACAGTTTGAGGCTGTGTCCTCTTGTTCGCTCACTGGGTGCCTGGCAGAAGAAACCAACCCCTGCCTGGCTACAAGCTCCTTTCAGGTAGTTGTAGAGAGCAATGAGGTCTGCCCTGAGCCTCCTCTTCTTCAGGCTGCACACCTCCAGCTCCCTCGGCTGCTCCTCGAAGGGCTGTGCTCCAGCCCCCTCACAGCCTTGGTGCCCTTCTCTGGGCACATTCAAGCACCTCAACGCCTTTCTTAAATTGAGAGGCCCAGAACTGGACACAGTACTCAAGGTGTGGCCTAACCTTGCAGAGTACAGGGGCAGAAGGACTTCCTTGCTCCTGCTGGCCACACTATTCCTGATAAAGGCCAGGAATACAAACATGAGACCTTAGGAACACATAATTTCAATAAGCTAAATTGAGCTATAGACTTAGCTGCAGGAACAAGGGGTAAAGCCCATAGCTTACACCAGTGACTATGTTACATGAAGGCTACAATAATCCCACAAGGGCATAAGTTCTACCACCAGGAGAATTACTATGAGTTCAGTTCTTAATACTTGATATAGGAGCACTTAGCCATCTGGTCAAACTCTGTATGGTTACATATCAAAAAGGTAGCCCTTTCTCAGATGACATTTAAAACCCAGAAGTCTGTCAGGTTTTTGGAAGTTGTTGGCATCCACAGTTCCTAGCAAAGGAGACATAGATAGATACACACAGACAAAACTAACCCTAGAGTTGTGAGGCTGTACATTCCAAGGCCAGACTACTCAGATTCTCCACCCATTTCCAAACTGATTGCAAAGCAAGCAATAAATCTCCTGATTCTTACACTTCTAAACTGACCAAAACCGTTCCCTGTCCTGGTCCAGTTTGCCTCAGCCAAGCCGTTTGCTTTAGGACACCTTTTCTTCATCTGACTCTTCTATCAGCAGCAATTAAAGGTAGGTAGCAGCTCCCCAGATAGTATGAACAGCAGAGTTACAACCACTCCTCCAAGCTGACTGGAGGAACTGAACTGCTGCTAAACAGAGCTGCTTTTGCTAAGAAGTCAAAGCTCCCTTGGAGCTCTTTAAGAATCCCTTCCAGTAGCCATGTTCACCCTCTGAAAAACGCTTCTCCATGCCAAAATAATGACTCATTTTGTAAAATGTCAATTAATGCCCTGCAGAGTCTGCAAAAAATAGGTCTGTTTTTAATGAATTAGGATTAAAATTAGTAATTAATGTTTGAATCGAGTGATTATTTTCTTGATCCTGCTTAAAATTAAATTTGGTTATAAGCACTTTGAAGGCAATGAGCAAGGAATCATTATTATTTAATCAGCTTTAAATTACTTACATAATTACTTACATGGGTGACGTATTTTCATCTTGAGATAATTAAAAATAATTAGCATGGCTTTATCACAGTTTTAATGTGCAAAAATCAAATTCATATTATTAGTGGTGCTTGAATACTTGCTTTTGGATGGAACTTATCTGCACATTATTGCATGAAAGTTAATGAAGCTATCAGATGAATGCTTTGCTTGGGAAGAGTGATTTGGAAAGGATGCAACATTTATCTCTGATCCCACATGAAATCTGCTCACTTTTAGTTTTCAGGGAGATTTATTAAAGTTTTCTGAAATAATAAGCAATGTTACAGCAAGTGTGTCTTGCTGCAAGAAATAACAAACCTTAGGCCTTATTTCTTTATTTCAGCCAGAGCAACCAAAAATGTAGATTCCATGAAGTCAGTTGAATCACAGTGCCATAGAGCATGTGTAACCCAAACCCAGCAACCACTGGCAGCCTTGAAAATAACACTCAAGCCCAACAAACCTTTTAAACAGTGTGGACCCAACATTCACCTAATTCTTGCCTCTCTATATATCATTTCATAAAGTATCCATCAGTTTAAAATATCCAAAAGACATTGCTCAAATAAACAGGCTGGACTAGGGAAATAGGTGAATTATTTTTACCCCTTAAAATGGTCTATCTCTGAAAGCAAATTTAGTTGCCTTAATATCTATTTTAAGAGATGGATATAGAAAGGAGAAGCCAGCATGATGTCACTAGCCAGAAGTGCTTTATGGACCAGATTTATTAATACTTCTCATTAGAAAGCCATAATAGAGTTCTTTGATGCATTCTAGACCATGACTGTGGTTTGCTCATTTTTGTAAAGAGGAGATAATGATGAAGTTCTGAATGGAAGTTTGCCAACTGCTCAGAATCTGTGGGGTTCTCACAGCTACTTCTCATAACAAACAATCCTTATTTACCATCATATTCCTCCAGCTTTAGGGATTGGCAAGTGCCTCAGCTGAATCTTTTGCCACCAGCTAGTCAACACAGGGCTATACTTATTGGTGATTTTGTATTTCATTTTCTCTTATGCATCCCCTTGACCAAAGATGCTGCAGTTACACCTGCCTGTGACACGCTGCAGCAGAATGAACATTTTACTTCCTTGCTCACTGAGGCTGTTATATGTATTAGCAGCTCCTAGTCTGAGTGATTGCCAGCTCTGGGTTGAGATCAAGCAATTGCTGTATCTGCTTCTCCTCTGACTGCAGGTTGATGAGCCTGCAATAATACTGAGATGTATTTATGTCTGCAGCATCCCTGTAAAGCAGGAAGCACTATTTCCTCACTGTACAGATGGGAAATGAGAACAAGATCTCTGAGATTTAATTTCAGCTGAAATGATTGCATTGCAATTGCTGAAAGACAACAAATAAATGGAAGATTTCACACAGGATGGGTATGATCAGCACCATACTGCTCAGATCTGTCTTGGGATCTGCCAGGACTTGTTCACCAATAAGTTGATAAAAGAGGTAAACAGTATTGTGAAAAAAAAATTTAAATTATCCTAAATAACATTTTATAAGAAAATCCAAAGGCAGCTGAAAAAAGCTGCTGCAGAATGCTACAGTAATGAGTGGCTGAAGTGATTGAATGGCAACTAAAATTCAGTATCTAAGTCAGGTTTTACATTTGATATCTAAGCTCTGGAAAATCATTCAGAGTTTTTGTGGACCATTCCCTGGAAACATTTGTTCAGAGTTCTGTGGCAATCACAAAGACATCGTAGCAGAAAACCTCATTAAATTCCATGGTGCCCCTGACTCCTAATGACTCCCAAAAAACATGCTTTTGGATTAGGCCTCCAAACACTTCTGAAGAACCCTGAGAATCTGCATGCAAGGGAGATGCCCAGCAAAGTTTCTCTTGCAGCAAATTCCATTTCACAGGAGTTCAGCCTTCCTCTGACCACTGAACCATCTTAAATTCAGCAACTGTTCTTTCTGCCCTTCCTCTTTGTAAACACCCTAGAAAGCTTTTTGTTGAGAAGCTCTGGGATTCCCCATCCATTAAGGAGTTTCCTTTAGTGTGGGTTTTTTTTTTTCCCCCCCATTTAAAAATGTCAGAATTACTCTTTAGAATCTACCTTCACTTGTTAGTTAAGATCAGACTCATCTGGTCTCAAAGCTTCAAAAGAAAAGCCATGTGAACCCACATATTTTTTAGCGGAATTCCTCAGTATTATCTAAGTTCAGGGAGACTCATAAAATTGTAAAACACATTAAATCTCATGGAAATATCTGCATTTAGCAGTAGTAAGTAAAATCCCTCCTGGTTTCAACAAGCTTTTCAAACATAAAAGAAGGCAGGGGGAAAAGGCTTCATGACAAGTAGCCACAACTTACAAAACCACAGCCCCATTTAGTATGTCTCTCTTTGATAAAGGCTCCAGGAAACCTCCTGATTTGCAATTACCAGTGGAATTAAAGCTACAATTTCAGCATACGTCTGCATTAGCAATCCATAACAACTACAGAGGCTGTGCATTTACTGGCTGATAAACAGCCTTATCCCTCTTTGCACACAGAGAGGGTAAATTACCATGTAGGATAGTAAAGGAGAGACTAAATTAATCTCTTCCTCAGGTTGAAACATCATCTGCTGGGCCAAGCCACCTTGCTTAAGGTTTCCAGAAAGTTGCTGGTGATTAGCACACAGTCCATGCAGGATTTTTCTCTCCCCCCAACAGCCAAACACTAGCTAGCCATCACAGTTGTCTCAGTGTTTCTCACATTTGAAAAATATACTTCTGGGTTCACGTTCAACAAAAGCCATAAAAGGACAGATGCACCCTTCCAAATTAATGCCATATTAGATGTGAGACTGAAACTTGCATTACCAGAGTTTGAAACATGGCAGGAGGTGCAGAATTCAAACTAAAAACTCTGTTAAGTAGAACAGTTTGGGGCTCCCCAGTTTAGGCGGGACAGGGATCTGCTGGAGTAGGTCCAGCAGAGGGCTATGAGGATGATTAGGGTGCTGGAGCACTGCCCAGTGAGGAGAGGCTGAGGGATCTGGTGCTTTTTAGTCTGGAAAAGAGAAGACTGAGAGAGAATTTAATAAATATTTATAAATATCTGAGGGCTGGGGGTCAGGAGGGAGGGGACAGGCTCTGCTCACCTGCTCCCTGCAATAGGACAAGGAGGAATGGATCTAAGCTGCAGCACAGGAGGTTCTACCTCAACGCAAGGGGGAAACTACTTTACTGTAAGGGTCACAGACACCTGAAACAGGTTCTGCAGAGAGGTTGTGGAGTCTCTGAAGATTTTCAAAGCCTGTCTGGAAGTGTTTCTCTGTGACCTGAACTAGATTGTCTGGTCCTGCTCTGGCAGGGGGGTTGGACTCGATCTCTTTGGACCCCTTCCAACCCCTGACATCCTGTGATCTCATTACAATTATGCTGGCTGCATCAGAAGCTGAAAGGGGAATGCATTGAGAATACTAGGCTAGGCTTTCAGTGCTGTCTAGAGTAGTCAGATTCCCTATAGAGAGAGATAGTAAACATTCTGCTGGGATAAATTTGCTGCTTTTGTCAGTAGGACATTTCAGAAGACTAATCCCTATAGCTATAAATACACACATAAAATAATGAGCTTTTCAAAACAGCTACATAGAGAACTGAAGTTTTCTATGTGGAAAGATTAAACAGGGCCTGTAAGGACAAAGCAGGTGATAAGTTAGCTGTATCTGCCTTCAACTGGTCCTCCCAGTGATATTCTTTACTGCAGCTGAATGACACTCAGATGTGAAATTGTTTCTCGCCTATGAAAGCCAGAGGAAATAGAGGGAATCCCTCACAGACTCTCTCCAAGTGAGTTTTCCCACTTAAGAGCAAACACGCCAGCAGTCACGGGAAACTGTCCTCAGGAAGCAACTGTTGATCAATACAACTCAATGATCATTATTAAGGGTGATTATTAAAAATTAATTTCAGTGTTCATATATTTTTGCACATTGTGTCACTCATGATTTGTTGCATAGCATCACTCCAGTGTTATTTCTTCCCCCACTCAACCTCCTGCTCATCTGGAGGAACCATAGATGATGGACTGCTATAGAGACTCCCCATAAGTAGCATCAAACATGTTCAGCCTCACTAGTTTTAGGCAAACCAGCACATAAAAGTCTTCAGACATACTGAGAGGTTCCATGTGAGTCCCCAAACCAATATACAGAGAAACTGCAACCTGTGCAAAACTGCGAAATTCCTCAAAACAGATACAAAAAGCTCCCACTCCTTTCACATTACTGCAACAGTATGAGAAAGCATTCAGAGAAGTATCACCAGTAATGGAAGCTGACACTCGTAGGTGCCAAAATGTAATGTCTTTTCCATTCACTCCAATTACATTAAAGTGGCAGAGGTTTGGGACTGTCAAACTATTCAGTTATTGATTGGCCTTTAGATAGAGAGCATTTGTTTCCAGTTTCTCACTTTAACCCTGTGTTCCATTAGACTCACTACAGTTAGCACTCAGAATAAATTGCATTTTGGAAGATTAACTAACTCAGATATAAGGCTAAGTGCACAATCTATTCTCTCTCTTATCAATCACTAACAGTTCATCAGCTCTTGCAATACAAATGAGAAAGGCAGAAGTCTCAGAAAGAGCAGGATTAAAAGGGGATGTTACGTTTTAACCACCTGATTTATTCCTCCTCCCCCTCCCCCACCTTTTCCACAAAACATTGAAGAGTTTGAAACTGCCAAAGCGAAAACCAAGACATTCTTTCATTTCCTGACTGAAAATACCATCAGTTTGCTTCACAAAACTATGTCAGGATGCACTTTTTCCCCCATTTAAGCCAGCTTCCTCACAGGAAGAATGATAATTTGATATTAAAATTACAATCACTGTTAAAGGATAAATAGCTAATCCTACAGATAAATCCCAGCAATGATACCTAAAAAGCTTTGGTCTTATTATTTTTAAAACATGTCTCCACTGAACACAGTGAGTATAAGGGGAAGGAGATTTGGTTCCCTGCCTTCGGACCACCCTGTCTTCAGTTGTTCCAAGCCTGCAGTAAGTGCTAAACATGATTTAATATGGGATGCTGTAGAACAAAGATGAAAACACGCCAGATTATACAATAATAAATTCCTGTTTGCTATTTATAGTCTCTTCACAATCTTCTATCTTATATGGAAAAGACTCTTAATAAATAACTGTCTTTGAAGAACCACAAAACATCATCTTGTTATACATACTGCAGCGAGACAGGCTGGCACCCACCCATCTGACTGGCGCATCCTGTAACACTGAGATCCTTAGCTCTAGTTTAGCCTTTCCCTAGACAAAACTTTTTGAAGAAGCCAACAGACTTCATTTCATTTAGTTCCCTGAAAATCCCTTCCCTTTGATTCTAAACACCACTTAATGTAGGGTCAAGTGGGTTGGTGTCTGAAGAGCAAGAGAACACAGCGCGCATGAAGAGCCACTGCTGCAGCCAAAAGGAAGAGGTCCAGCTGCACGGTTCTAGCCTCATCCTGTGCCAGGCTTGGCACTCATCTGACTTTTCTGTGAGCTGATTCAACTCACTAGCTCAGCAGAAACCTATTCATTATTTCACTGCTGTGTTTCCTGCTCAGTTAGCAAGCTGAATCAGCAAGGTTCAATGAACCAGTGTAAGGTGACTGGAGGAAAGTGCAGTGAGGAGTGGGGCAACAGGTTGTCCTCCTTCCAGCATGAACAAGCTGCTCAACTACCTTCTCCTTGCTGGATAGCTTCACTCTGAGGTACTTCAGTAAGGTCTGGTGTTCACCTCTCTGGAAGTCTGGACACAAATGTACCTAAGAAAAGATTTCCCTGGAGGCCAGTTGAGGGGTGCAGCCACGGGCACTATGCCAGCAGCTAAGAGTGCCAAGGGTTTGCTCACTGCCTCCCTGATGCATCTCAGGTCCCTGCATCTGAACAAACAGCTCATGACAGCCCTTCTCACCTGCTTCAGTGCAGAGTTGAAGGGCTCACTTTATCCCATTGAACACTGTGCAGTAAACTTGGGCTGACTGTGATGTAACACGCAGTGAATGGATAGCCAGCCCACCCTCCTCCAAAGGCAGAGTGAAAGCTGTTTGGTAATAGCCTTCATCTTTTCCATAGTGATCATGGCTTCAGCTTTAAATCTCAGGGGAGGGAAGGCAGAAGGCAGATGAGGAGGTTCAGCTAGTTGAAACTCTGTGTGAAAACAATGATTTATTTTTCTCTAGAAAGGGACACTGCAAGGCCTACTATCCATGATGTCCCTGTATTGTTTAGAGAGATAGAAAAGGATGGCCTTGAGAGTTAACCCAAAAGGGTGAAAACCACTAGGATGAAAACTGTTGCTGTTTTCACTGGTATCACCTTTTGACCAACAGAAAGGCAGGGAACAATAGAAGAGAACAGGAAAACAAGTGCAGTCTTTCATTGACTCCTAGCTCAGTAAGGTTGGCAAGTGGATTTTTTTTTTTTTTTTTAAAGTGAGTCTAAAGACCAATTACTGGCTTAGAAGTGAAGTCTTTTGGAATTTCTAGCACTGATGAGGTCCAGTGAGGATTCCTTTGTTAGTGGCACCACATTAGATCAGAAACCAACTTCAGATGCAGTCAGTGAACCAGAAAGCAGCAAGAAGATTTCACAGAGGGGAAAGAATAATCTTAAGAGCCTCTGAAATGAATGCCCTGCTGGTCTGCTGAATGTGGGTGAAATCCATGATTAAATTTGCTACCCTTCCTGCTTTGCTGTCTGCTGCTGCCAGGCTTAGTATCAATGACAGGTCAAAATCTTAATCTGCATTCATCTTGTATGTCTATTGAAGTTATTTAAAACCAAACCAAAAGTTATCAAGGTCAGGTCTGATTGCTTCTAAACGATTTCCTGGTGCTGGGCTTTTAACAATTATCTGTTCTGCTGTATTTGTGTTTTCCTGTACTATGGAGCATTTATCAAGCACATATGATATAAACATGTGCATCTTCAGGGCATAACAAAATGCTCTGAGATATTTTCTTCACTAGAAACTGTTAATGGGATGAGCAGGGGGCTACTGAGTATGAAAAAGAATGTCATCAATTACTTTCTGCTCTTTAAGAAGTAAGAACATGAAAATCATTAAACACAAAGTCCTTTATCCTGAAAGTCTCACAGATGACAGGGTGGAGAATAAAAGACTACTGCACTTCACTGTAAATATGAAAGGACACTAAGGATAATGAAAAATAAGATTAAATGTTGTTCTCAGTCTTGTTGTTGAGAAGCGTTAACTTCTGGCTAAACTTTTTCCTGCACACAGAGTCCATTGAGTGAGCGTGGAGAGGATGTAAACAATGAATCCAAGTAAGTCGAATGCTGTGCGTGGCTGCAGGCCTCTGGTCTCATTCTTTAAGGATTCTATTCCTGTAAAATGTAAGCCAAACTCAAAATACCATAACGGTACTTTTCAGATCCACCTCCTTACTTATTAATCTTCTCCAGACACCACAACGTACAATGTGTATTAGCATTTAGAAGATCAGCCTTCATATTCACTGGCTGGCAGAAGGGTTTTTCAATTCCTTCTGTGTGAGAGCTCAGAGGTCACAATGAAGGCAAGGTATTGAAAGAAAAATTAGGGGGATGATTTGGATAAATAAATATTTAAGCTGGCTTACATATAAGCCAGAACTTTCTGAGGAAGAAAGATCACAGAAGATGCCATCATACCAAAGACTGGATTCTTAGAGGAAACAAAGACCTCAGGGAAATGACCATTCCCAGTAAATGAAAGCTAATAACTCTGTCCCTTTCACATGCAGTCACAGAAATATTATTTAAACAGTAAATAAAACAGAAGGCATTCACTGGCAGTATATGACTAGTTGAGAGGATGCTATGGCTTAATCCTAGCCAGAAACTAAGTACCATGTTATTTTCATACTAAATCCAAATACAGCACTGTACCAGCTACTAGGAGAAAATTAACTGTACCCAGCTAAAACCAGGACAGAGGAACTGATGACATTCAGCTGTGCCTTTAGCCACTCACCCCAACTATTTTTAAGCTCTTGACCAGCCTGTGCTGAAATGGTCAGAGGAAGCAAAACCAAAAGTACAGACACAGCTTCTATTGATCTGTAACACAAAAGGGTATTGTTGATCTGTAAGGGGTATTGTTAAAGTCTAAGACACAGCCTAATGAAAGAATGCTTCAATTGTCCTTTTATAGCACAGATACTGACTCATCCCAATTCACCATCCCACGTACAAATCTCAGAACCTGTTAGATCAGGCTGCCAAGTTACAAGGGGTTAAATGTTCCATTTTGTCTGAATGGCTGGATAAATAACCGGGATAATGGTACTGGAATGGCCTGCCTCAGATCTGTGGGGAATCCCCCTGCAAGTCTTTGCTTCCAGGGAGTAGGGTGACTACAGCTCGAGTGGGCGGAGGTATTGCATTATTCTCTGTGGCTTGACCAGGAGATGGCAGCAATCCCCTTGGCTTGAATAGGAGAGCTAGAAAAAGACGCTCAGAAACGTAGACAAGGAGCCTTAGGGGAGCGGGGGACAAATTCAGGAAACAGCCTGCTAGAGCTAAGTGAATGAAATTACATTGCAGATAACAGTAGGAATATAGCTAAGATATTCTCCTTGTTTTCTGTGACTTTTTACTTTTTCTTTGGTGTCTAAAAGAAAGAAAAATTACTGAAAGATATACAGCTCCCAGAGCTTTCTGCCAGGTATTATTTTTAGCACTAATCACATCTGCATATTGCAGAAAGAATAACACATTTCTACCTGCCATTCAGCAGCTCTATGTTAATGTTATTTCATAGAGGGTTTTGATTTTTCTTTTTTTAGAATCATAAAATCATTTACATTGGAAGGGACCTCACACATCTAGTCCAACCCCCCTGCCATGGGCAGGCATGCCTCTCGACTGGACTTGGTTGCCCAAAGCCTCACCCAACCTCACTTTCAACACCTCCAGGGAGGAGGGATCCACAATTACTCTAGGCAACCCATTCCAGAGTCTCACCATCCTCTTACTGAAGAATATCTTCCTAAGATCCAGTCTAAACCTACTCTCCCTCAGCTTGAAACCATTTCCCCTTGTCCTATTTCTAGGCACCCTTATGAAAAGTCCTTCTCCAGCCTTCAGGTATTGGAAGGCAGCCATAAGGTCCCCCAGCATCTTTTTTTTCCTCCAGGCTGAACAACCGCAGCTCCCTCAGCCTATCCCCATAGCAGAGGAGCCGCAGCCCTTGGATCATCCTTGTGACCCTCTTCTGGATTCACTTCAACAATCCTATGTCCTTACGAAGGGGACACCAGAACAGGATGCAGCATTCAAAGTAGGGTCTCACAAGAGCAGAATACTCTCAAAACCTTGTACATTAGAGAAAATTTAACGCAAGGAGGAGACCACCTTCCCCCCAGGCACCTCTACAGTGAAATACACAACATTACTGTTCCAGTGCTGTGACTTTAAACACGCACCTTAGCAGCACTCCTCCATGGTATTGCCCCTTAGTGTTGTGTCAGTTTTGCCTTTGAAACTTTATAGACAGATCACATCAACTATCGTGCCAGCCTTAGAATCTATCTTGAGTATGTTCTATAAATCCTCTTCTGTCTCAGTCTCAGACAACACTTTCACCCTACTCACATCACTTCTGAACTTAATTGCTGAAAGCAGCAGAAATTGTGTGCCTATGTGTGGAACTCTTACACCCTAGGCTGCAAAATGTATATGCACAAAAATAGTATCTCAAAATGGTTTCTTTCCCTCATTTCACTCAAGTTTATGAATATGCTACAGAGGGAATATGCAGGGAGGACTGCTGAATGATATAGTGAATTTGGTGTGGCTATTAAAAAGTATTATTGATAACCACATTTCAAAATTATATTTATTCTGGAAATGTAAGTTTTAAATTTATGAAATTACTGTGACAGATCCATGTGTGGTATAATTGATGCTGCCCCATTAATCTCAATCCAAAAGATCTATGCTGATTTTTACCATCTGAGTATCTGGCAGAATGAGTGGAGGAACAGAACAGTCTCCCTTTGTCCATTCCAGAGAGTTAACATTTCAAAAGTAATGAACATTCCTGGCAAAGAGCTTGCAGAAGCTCCCACGGGAAACATTTTTTATATCAGATATTCATTACATCATTACAAATATACACCACCAGTTAGTCAACAAGGGTAGGTCAACGTAAGGAGCAAAGGTCTTTCTGTAAATTGTCTTGTGGATTTTAAGACTTGTGCAGGACAGATTATGGAATTAAGGACTGTTGGAATAGAGCTTTCTCTGCATCTTTGTCATTTACTTTCTGCAGGTATGTGTGGTGATACCAGTGATCTCTCTGAGCCATGTAACTGTGCCATCTGCATCTCAGACAAAGGGTTTATCCTTGCCTTGTCAGTCTGAACTCCTACTAACCACACAGAACAACTAATCATGTTGTCTTTTTGCAGGCTGACATTAGCTCTTTCCACATGACCCTATCTTCCATTCCATAGACATACAAATTCCAATTCTTTCAAGGTTATAGTGTCCTCCAGGCTTGCAGCGAAGCACTGCAGACAACACACCCTAAGGTATTTAACTTAATGCTGGACTATACAATGTCAAGAAGGTATTTTGCAAGCAAATTTGAGCATACTCTGTGTGTGCTTGAAGAAAGTTGGCTAAACTTTATTTCAAGCCAAGAAGCTGAAAAGTCACGTTAGCGCAGCCTGGGGCATTGTGGAGTAAATTCACATCACCCAGAGGGTGGAGGACAGATATTGCCTTCCCAGCAACAGTTCTTGTGCATCTCAAGCATTGGTCCAATTTTAGCTAGCTGTGGATGCAACCGGTCTACACTTAACATCTCCCTTAATCTTAAGGGACAATGAAGTTCTTCATGATTGCCACAGTCCAGCCCTGCCTGGAGAGACTGTCAATGCCTTCAAATGAGTTAGGTAATTAATGGGATTGAGAGGGGGTTTTTAAGGAATTGTTTTTTTAATTATTCTATTGCTTCAAAAAGATTACACTTGCATTTGGGTAGCTATTGCAATCTGTCACTAAGGAGACTGGTAACTTCTATTGCAGCCATGACAGGTACATTAAATGCAGCCTTTAGACTTAATGGATTGAAAATTCATGTCAACACTGGGTACCTCAGTGTGTCACTTGGATGGAAGTATGCTGCCATGGCATAAATGGAAAGGGGATGGAGGAGGTGAGCATTATCTTTCCATTAGGTTTTTATCATCCTGTCTTAGAACAATCCAAATACAGTTCTACTGTTAAACATTGCTGCACTATTTGATCAAGACAAAGAGTGGAGACTTTTCTCCCATTAGTCAGTATTCACTCACACTGTTTTAAAATGCTTCCTAGATGCAAACTCTTTTTACATGCTTTGTATACTTCCCTTCTATAGTGAAGCTATAGTGAAGTATTATTTACTGAGTAGCCAATAGCATTACATTTGTTATGTAATGGTTTAGATTTATACTGGAACCACCTGATGAAGTTTAAAAGATTCATTTCTTCAGTGTCAGCTTGTTTGGTTTACTCCATACAGTCACAAAATCAAAATACATACAAGGCTGTTTGCCTGAATACACTAAACAAATGCTGAGTTAACTGTTTTTTGTGAGAGAATCAGTTCCAACAGACAGGTGCCACAGGACAGCTCAAGTGTGTCAGAAATAATATGATTAGCAGGCAAAATGAAAAGGTCAAAAAAGCCATTGTTCATTGCTGTCCTACTGCAAACTGATCTGCATATATAGAATGGTAAGGTTGGAAGGGATCTCAAGGATCGTCCAGTTCCAAGCCCCTGCCATAGGCAGGGACACCTCCCACTATTGCAGGTCACTCAAGGCCTTGTCCAATCTGGCCTCGAACACCTCCAGGGAGGGAGCAGCCACAACCTCCCTGGGCAACCTGTTCCAGTGGCTTACCACCCTCACTGTAAATAACTTCCTCCTAACATCCAGTATATGGTATCTATTACCTATGGTAAGCTTGAGAAGTATTTCTGTTGTATCTAATTACTATAGCTGGAGTAATGCATGTCACAGTGTCAGGAAGGTCCTGGTGTTTCACTTTGTTCAAATATTTGATCACTACAATGAACTACTTCACGATTTAAACATTTTCCTTTAAAAACACCAAGGTTTTTCCTTTTGTCTAATTAAAATAAATTGTGATTTAAATTGTGCTCCAGGCTAGTTATTTTCCCCAATATGTGGCAATCCATTTCCCAATCAACAAGCGCAATTTTCCTTTTTCATTTGTGTTTCACAAAAGCTAAGTCTTTGTAATTTTGGCCAGATAGTTGCTGTCTACTTTCATCCTAGTCAGAAACCATATTTACAGCAACTCTATATTCTTAAAAGATCAAGCAAAGAAAACTAAGGTACATGAGGGTCAGTGATTCTGCTTCAAACCTAGGTCAGGACACACAGCCTCAAAAACAACTTGGTATGCCATCCAATAAAATGATATCCACTTCATATCCAAGTTCCATCTCCAAGAGTACAACAGAATATAGAGTTCCCCACATCTGGAAACTTGAAACATGCTCACACTCACCATCAATTTCCTTCCACCCTAACTTTCAGGTAACATCATCCCAACCAGAGCATTGCCTTCAGCAGATGTATCCTCTCACTTAACTGTTATAACTTTTTCCAAGTGGCCTCTAACCTTGCTGGTTGTCAAACTGTAGGATTAAGAGTCTGTCAATAAGCATCTCTTCAGCTTCCTAAGTCCCTCATAATTCTCATTCCAGTCAATGTCAGAGCAATTGCAGTTTCATATGATCAATGTCCTAGCCCAAGTGCAGTCCTCCATCTGCATAAATATTTCCTGATCTGTCTTTTCACCTCTCCCTGGGAGATCAGTAATTGTTTTCTATTATAATTGTTTTACCATTTCAGTCTTAAGCCTCGAGTTCAAGGTGTCTCTGAGTTGCCATCCATGTGAACGTTACTTCGCTTTCAGCATAATGTCCTTCCTCATTTGTACTGTCATATCTCCTTCTCCTTTCTCAGTGAGAATTGCCTGTCCTTAAACTCCCTGTCTGGGTAATGTAATATTACAGCCTATTTCCTGAACTGGCCACATTTCAGTTACTCCAATTACACTAGATTTGTTTTTAAGCAGCAGATGTCCTTGCTCTTACAATCTTGTTTTCTCTTCTGCCTCCTCCCCCCACCCTCCTCACCATGCCCTCCAGCACATAAAGAAAGAATTCACCTGCTAAACAGTAAACAGGCGCTGGTCTGCCTCATTCAAGCATTTTTCATACTTGTCTATATGGAAGAGGGAGTTGTGCGCAGTTATGTCCATAGAATAGAAAGTCAGGCTCTTCTATCAGATGGAGATTAACCTCAGCTTCAACAATAGGAGGTGCTCAGTAAAACCCTCTAACAGAACAGGCAAAATATGTTACATAGAAAGAGCTTTCCTATACTTGTATCTCATGTAAGGTCCTGGAGTGTCAGCTGTACCCTTCCCTAACTAGAGGAAGTCCTCTAACAGTTGAATGAAAGCATCTCTATCAGTTTCTGGTCACCAGTTGCTAAGAGCTAGAAAAAACATCAATGCACCTGTGAAAATACAGAAACAAACCTCAGCTATCTGTGAAGATTTTCATTTCACTTAAGTTTTTCTGGATCTCAAAGTCAGACTCTTTGTCATACAGCTTACAAGGTAGGTTTTGCCATTTATATCCACAAATATGTCTGTATTAGCAAAAAGATCATTGTATGTCTTTCCTTTGCCCTTAGGCTGGAAAAAATACTGTCCATCTGTCACACTGCCTTTTATTCCCAGGGGAACAGGCATAGTCCTACCTTTTTTGGTTTACATCTCCAGGAACCTTAGCTGTACATCAGAGGCCTCTCCTCCTGCCCTGGGAAAATACAGCTTAACACCCTAGCTCATCAATGTTAGTTATAAAAATGGCATAAGATATTCCAGCTCACACACTCACTGTACACTCTATTTCATTTTTATTTTACTGCAATACATGTATTGCATACACATTAAGCAGGCTATGCTAGAAGCATCATTCCAGACACATATTTAACTCGACAGCCTGCTCAAGTGGAACACCAGTGTTACCAACTACAGATTGGACTGAAGTCCTAGCACAGCAGAGTCTACCAATGGAAGTTTTTCTTTCCCTTTCTGTTGTTGTTCCCTGCCTCAGTTCTGAGCAACACATCACTAGGTTGTATTCAAAGTGGATGCAGCCAGGATATGACAACCCAGAAAAAGGACAATTTTGTTTCTCAGAATATGCAAATAGGAGTAAAATTATAGCCTATTTTCTGGACATTCAATAATAACAAACCAAGCTGTCTGTATTTGCTCTCTCTAGTGTTACTTTCTGGGCTATCTTGGGTTAAAAATTTTCTAATTTAACTATATTTGAATTACAGAGCAATGGCATGATGAATTTGTCCTTCTCTAATTTCTTTCTTAAAAAAAAAAACCAACAAAAAAACCCCCAAAAATCCCTTTTTGCTTCCTTTTTTTTTTGCATTTAAAAAACCCACACAACTGTAATATTTGGCATTTAAAGTGCCTGCAAATGAGTTGAAATGATGCCAAAAAGAATATGTGTTAGAAGGGTGATTAAACATTCTGTAACTAAAACACACGAGGTATCAGTGCTATGAGAGACTTGCCAAAAAAAGCATTAGGAGGTTTTCATTGTGGTAACTCTGAGGGAACAATAAAATATCTTGAAGCCTCAAGAAAGCATAATCGAGTACATGACCACTTAGTAGCCTGGAATAAAGTGCAAGTGGAAAAAGAATATTATTAGAAATAATTTTTTAATCTTCCTCTTACAAGTGTAACCAATTTCTAGGGCTAAAGAGGCAAGGACACAGATACTGTGAATGTCTAACTCACATTAGCTCTTCTGTGTTTTATAAATGGTAGCTAAATCCTCCTCACAGTTCCCCAGCTAAATAATTAGCCCAGTTTTACAAGTGGAAAGGTTCCAGCTCAAGTGCCCAGTTTGACATAAGCACAGGCACTCTTTTTCCACTCAGCTATCTAAAATAAAGCAAAAGATACCTTATCTTGATGAAAGTCAGGTAAAAGGGATGGAAAAAATCCCAGGCCTGGCGTTGTGTTGGTTTGAGGCTAGTTGGAATATCTTAATTAAAAAAAAAAAAAGGTTATAGGCTGTGAAAAGCAAACAATGGTGATGTCTGCTTCACTCATAGGCTTGCTGAGATGTATAAAAACATGGACACAAACACAGATAAGAGAGTCTCTCTGTTGGTGTCAATCTGTCTTCTGAGCTTCTGCTGTTAACCCAACTTACCATTCTGCTTCTAACTCCCCTTGCCAATCCTTCAAACTCACTTTGCACATAAGGCAGATTCTGGGATAAGATAGAGGAGTGGAAAGAAGGTAGAAGGGTGGTTGGGAGCCCCTCCTGGGGACTCTGATTTCTGTGAGGGGGACTGTGTTTCTGTATTACCTTTAACTTGTATGTCTCTGTATATAGCTGTATATATATGGTAAATATGTGCTTATATATTGTGCCAAGCTGTAAATATAGCTTCATTCCTTAATTTCCAGCTGTCTGAGTCTAGTCTGGGTGATTTTCATAGAGTGGGGAGGTGGGTAACTCCCAAACCATCTTTTTGCTGTCGTATTTTCAAAAGATGACTAAGAGATGAAAAATTTAATTTTGAGAAATATCTCATGGAGCAGTGTGCTGCATCCCCACGTGTGATGTCAATCCTCACCAGCAGTGAACTGTGCTCTCCTTTTCTGTGTTTAGTTAGTCTATCATTATAAGGTCAGACTTACTGCAGGGACTGGGGAAGTTACAGTCCCACTGCATTTCCACCATTACAGTGTTAACAAAATTCTCCCAGAGCCATGACTCTATTTAGAGCAGTACAAGATTCATGTGCAACAAGCGTAGCTCACTACTATTATTATTTATTGCATCAGTGCCAAGACCCTGATCAGAAAGACAACTCTACTGCATCCGAAACAGCCCCAAATTCCATGGGAACTTGTCCCATCCTCCTAGCTCACCAAGCTCTCCAAGACAGTGGAGGTCCCTGCAGATTCCCTAAAGGTTATTAAGAGGTAATTGTGTGTCACCTGCACACACTGTGCACCCTCAGACTGCAAGCAAGCCAAATAATTCTAGCCTGCCTTTATGGATTACAATGACCCTTCTTAGTCCTAACTGACCAGAAAAGAAATGCAAATGTCATTTTCACCTCTATCTTATCTTGTTAGAGGGGAGATGTGATTTCCCTCCTTAGCATAGGTGGTTTCCTTGGTTTCCTGGCAAGAAATGCATATATTTACAATACTAAGACTCTTAGTCAAGTGTATGTTGCCAAACATTCGTGTCCTAGAAGTACTGCTGTTTAGGATTAGTTATTACACCAACTATGTATAATGCCATATGGCCTTAATAACATGCCTGTCACTTTCAGAGAGTAATTACTTCAATTTTGGCAGCATTAATCTGCAATATTTGCTGTCTCTTTGGATGACATCGTAATGGTGCAATGCAAAAGTGATCAACATCTCCCAGGCTGTGAGAAAGGCAGTGTCTGAACAGATTATGATTAAAACCAGGCAAGGGCATTTTTCTTGAAGAACAATAAATTATTCCTAAAAATAGCATTAGTGAAAATATTTGGAAAGGGAGGAAGAGGTCATAGTACTCATATAGAATTGCTAAAATCCATCAAGATTCAAAATGTGAATATAAAAAACCCAAATGAATGAACAAACAAACCAACCACCCTCAAAAGACACAACAGACCAAAACCAGAAGAAAACCTGCCTGTTTCCAGATAGCTCCAGAAAGTTTAAAAAAAAACAAAAAAACAAACAAAAAAAACCCAAACCTGCTAAATTTAAAAAAATAAATAAATTAATGATTTAGGTTCTGTGGGCCACAAAGCATCTAAGGACAACACTTCTATTTGTAGGTTGAGTACAGATTTTAAAACCTTGTACCAATCAAATTCTGGAAGATTCTAATTTCAATTGCTGGATAAAGGAGATGCTGTTGCTTCATAACTGATTAGAGATCCTCTACAGAGTAAATGAGCTGGATGCGGCTGCCCTCTAGGTATTGCAAAACTGCTTCATAAATTTGTGAAGCATTAGTTCACACGTGACTAATCAGATATCGCAGTGTAGTCTCAAATGACTTATGACCTGATTTGGTCTCATTACCCATGTAGTGAAGTGATGTCTGCCACTATTTTAATTGCTTGAAAGTCTGAGAAGTGAAAACAGAAGTCAGAATTTGTTAGTCTGCACAAACACCAAGTAAAATTAACATGCTGAAAGCCTGGACTTATGTTCACTTCATCCTGTACATTCACAGACTAATATCCTGTCAAGACCTACATGTGTTCTTAGCATTATTTTACTAGCATTCCTGATGTGAATGGAACCAAAGTTAGCATACAAGCCTGAGTAGAACTAGAAACAAAATGACATTACACAAGGCAAGACAAAAAGCCCAGAGATAGTACAGGGCAGTACCATATCTTTCTTTTCACTCACAAGAGCCTGTGGAAAACTAATGGTACAGACCATAACTTTCACACATGATCATACCTAAAATGATCATCCTAGGATTGTGTGTAAAATATCCTCCTGTAGATTTCTTCTGGGCAGAAAGCAAGCCCACATCTGCTCTGACAGACCAAGTAAGTCTTAGCTTGACACTTGGTTGTCTTCAGATACTCAGTTCTGACTGCAAATACGCACTTGTAGAAATTTCATATACTGAGTAGCCTGGATGCTTACATACCCGCTCGAAGTCAGCACCCAAACACCACACCCATTTAACACACACTGTGTTTGTCAGTGTATGGACCCACTCTAGATTTTACAAATCTTTAGCTTGGATGAGTATTTTTGCAGTTACAGCTCTACATTAAATTTGGATAGACTCATGTGTTATGCTATAGTGAGGTCATAACAAACTACACACATAGCAATACAAGTGATCCCTACTGCATTGAAAAGGAACATTATTAACAGTATGCCCTGTGTTAACCTGTCAGCTGGGCACACATGTAGAGAAAATCTCAAGCAGGGATACAATTAGTGCTCTTGCACAGAATCCAAATCATTATTTGTCATTACCAGAACACTGGTCATTACTCAATACAGAACAGCATCTCTACACTGAAAGGCAGGAAATTCAGCTATCCAACAAAACTGTGGTGTTCCTAGTGAAATAAGCCACTTCAAGGATTTTCAAGGACTCCACTGAAAGAGAGTGGCCTCTGTCCTTACAGAATGAAAGAGAGACTCACAATAGAATTTGAAGAGAGTGATATCTCAGGCTTTGTCTGATTATGGAGACGACACAGACTTATTTCTAGGCCTGGCAGTTGATTGCTGTACATGTCAATTATCATTAACTATTCACAAGAACGTGATGATGTACTTTTACCTCCCACCACATATTTGACTGTAAACTAAGAATACAAATGTCCCTTCAGAGTGTTTTACTTTTCACAGACTGCCACTCATTTCTGACACTGCCATTACAGATATGCTTTTTGTGTAGGATAAAACAACTGATCAGTTTTGTGAAATGACAGCAGCTGATAAATGAAAGGTAGAAGGTCCTACCAAAACAACACTGAAGATTCTGAACACAGTTAAGGTGTTACCACGGCTAGTTCCAATATTAAAAAGAGGTTTCATTTTTATAGCATATACCATAACATATCAAGCAAGAGAGTCTCTTTTTGGTGGTGTTTGCTAGTAAATTGTCAGAATTTCTATTTATTTCATAAAGTGAATCCAAACCAAAGCAGAATGGCTGCGCTGCACGCTCCTTTGCTGCTGCTTCACTGCTCTCCTCTGGGTTTGTCGGGGAAGGGGTAATTAGGTACTGCGAGGCGATATTATAAAAATATTAATATATAGTTTATTAATATTAAATAATCGGAACTTGCATCACCCCGACCACCATTTAATAATAATAATAACAACAATGATAACAGGTTCTTTGCAACGTTATGGAAACAATATACAGGTNTTCGCACAAGGTAACCGTGTGCACCTTGTTTACCACAGTGGATGGACAGACCCCGGACCCCAGACTTAGTGGCGCCAGGTCCTTTGTCCCTTTTCCTGCGGTTGCTCTCCCCAAAACAGAAGGAGAGAGAGCAGAAAAACATGTCTGCATAAGCCAAGACATGTACAAGCCTAATTTGGCCTGTTTAGGCCTACCACCACAGGGCTGTACAAAGGACTCAAGGACACTGAGCTGCTTTTCATATCATCAGATACAGGCGAGCAATTCGTTAACAGTATTTCTATGCCGTATGATCTAATCCTGTGTAGGTACCTTTGAGTAAGAAATCCTGCACAGCAGAAGTCACATAATCGCATTAGTGCAGCTCTCCACAGGGGCTAAATAGCCTTCTTGAGAAGGACTTCACTGAGCAGGGCTTCTCAAGTCAAGCTTGGCAGCTCCCTGGTGGTAATTCAGGTATCTGCTTTGTGCTTTGCAGATGCCCCTTTGTTTTCCTTTACGTCAGACCTGGATCACCCTCAGCTTCACTTCCGTTGTTTCATTCTAACCTGGCTGATTCCAGTCTTTTATTGCAGATCAAGAAACGTACTTCTGATTTACGTGTGTGGCTGCTGCCAAGGTTACAAAATAGTATTAACTCCTTCATTTCAACAGGAAGAACTGCTGCATGGCTAGGAAGTGAAAATGCTTCCAACACTGCAAACCAGCAGGAGCTGTACTTTCTTACTAGCACTTCGTAGAATTTGTTGCCACCACCATGAGAGCTTCAAGACAAAGAAATGTAGCAAGTGTGGTCATCACGGTCTCAGGGGATGTCTGAGATTTTACTCATTAATCCACAGTTACTCAATTGTGTATCAGATCTTCAGTGGGTCACTTAATTATGTAAACATACCTGAATGCATAAT
This sequence comes from Ramphastos sulfuratus, assembly GCA_013399055.1. NCBI lineage: Eukaryota > Metazoa > Chordata > Aves > Piciformes > Ramphastidae > Ramphastos > Ramphastos sulfuratus. The sequence continues at coordinate 171,161 of WBNM01023783.1, forward strand.
TAGCACCTCTTGCATGCTGGAACTGCACACGTAACTTTTAAATTAACAGTCTTTTTATCTTTCCAAGTGAGAGAAAGCATCTTTATCTAAGAGGCCAGATTGTATCTTAACTTTCCTTGTATTTTTTTCCTGTCCAAATGCAAACAATTCAAATGAGAATTCTACAGGTAACTGAAGAAATTCTGTCCCCAAATACCCTTGTGGTTCTGTACCCAAATTATTTTTTCTTTCAGCAGCGCTGCACAACCTTCCTGAAGATGGATGCAAGCACTGTGATTGCTTGTTTCAAGGCTGCTATTAAGAAGGAACAGAATCAATCCTGTGGGTCGGTACAGGAACCAGTGAAGGAATGCAGCACCTGGATTCAGGGTGTAGTTAGCAATATTTATGCTTAGCAGGCTATTCATTCTCTATGGCCTGCAGTATATAGCTGTAATTTCCCAAGACAGATCTGCTATTTCACACATCACCCAGTGAGTGCAAAGAGGAAGATTTATCAGCACACTAACAAACGTCTTTATGAAGAAGAAACAAATATTTCCCTCAGAGAAATTAAAATTAAACATCAGTGGCACAGCTGCCAAATGTTCATGTGCACTTAGTCTGGTTTGCACTGAGATCAAGGATCAGATAGTTCATCAACAATTTCAAATCTCCTGAGGCCAGATTCTGGAAAAGGGACTGGGAAAGGATGGATTGGCAAATAACCAGAGAAGAGAATAGAAAAACAGAAGGAGAAAATAAATTGGTTTAAAGGGCATTAGTAGAAATCTATTTGTTCTGCAGAAGATTTGAAGATATCAGCACCACATGCCTCATTATCAATGACAAATAAGTACCACTAAGATTTGGCATTGCTATCATTGTGGATACTCAGGAATTCAGCTCAGTTATGTGTGATCTCAAAAATGCCTTTCTGTAGAAAACTATGGTTGCAGCCAAATGGTCACAAAGAATGCCACTGTGGTATGGTATTGGATTTAACCTCAGAGTGTCACCGCTTCGAATCATGAACATTTTCTTTAAACAGGTCTTTCTGCAAGCTTTTTCTTACATAAACAAAAGCCAAGAACAAGTTAAAATTTTCATCCTTCCTAAGCTTGTACTCCAGCTAGGACAGAAGAACCATCCATTTACATAAATTAACCCTATAGATCCTACACACAGGGCCCTGCATCCCTCCAGTAAGCTACACGCTTGGTGATAGCTGCTTCTGCTGGAAAAGTGATATTGTTATACAACTGCTGTAAAGTGAAATGGCTGTTTCAAACCCAGCAATGTACCATGTGTGCAATTTAACTTACAAAATCCCAGTTCTCTTCACAGACACCTATAAATCTTTGCCCTTAGACCAGAACTATCATGCATCCCAGCTTGCTAAGCCCTCCTAATTTAATGATACACATTTATTTGGAAATACTGTAGCAGAACAGTTTCAAAAGCATTACTTTGGCATTATTATACTGTGAGAAATTACGGTGGTTTGGGGTCTTCTAGCCTAATTAGATTGCAGTTTGTTCAGTCATCCTCAAATGAAATTTCTGTTTTCAAAGGATTTTGTGAACAGTCTGCTAATGAAAGAGAATTTATAGTATTTGTGGGGCAACAGTATAAATGGAATTTAATAGCCAAGTGCCAGTAGGGAACCATCTAATCTTTATCGAATGCTGATTAAGAACCAAGGGTTTCTGGTGAGATAATGAGCCCTGGACTGGTTTCTATCCAGTTTTTGACATTGGCTCCAATGTACATCTACTAATTGCTAGAGGAATACACATAATAACTGAACTTCAACTAATTAGTGGAGATTTAACCAAGTCATTGAAGTTATATCTTTGAAATTCGCAAAAATATTGAGAGTCAGGTAATCCCCACAGGCACTTAACATACACCTTACTTTATCCTATGCAAATAAATCAAGAGATGATGTTCCAGAACTGGACGACTCCATACACTCACGATGTATGACAGCAGCTTCCACCAGGCCAGCTCTAGAAACTAGAAATAGTCCTACAGTAAAGTGAAAAAGTTCTGCGCATCTCAAAGTGATTTCAGGTCCTCATAACAGGATCTGCCTGTAATCTTAGTTATCAGGTCTTGAAATTTCAAGTGACCAAATCAAGATTACTGAAGTCTCAGAATGTAACATCTAGATGCATATTTTTTGATTTTACTAAGAAGTTCACCACAATGAAAACTGAGAAATCTAGACACTCACTTGCACAGCCAAGAACAGAATTTCATGCGTTTCTAGAACGAAGGGTTCAGATTTTGTCTTGATGCAGCAGTCCCCAAAACATAATTTCCTAAGTGTTAATACACATTTAAAAATTCTTCACCGCTTAGGTAATCACACAAAAATTTCACTACAGACCTTAAGGTCTGTAAAAATAGGAGTGACACTGAGAAAAAAAAAACAAAAACAACAAACCAAAATAAAAAAAACAACCAAACAACCCACCCACCCCAAGTACAGCTTTTCCCTACTCCAGGTCCATGAGGAGCAGAGTATTTCCACAAGCATTACACTCAGGATGAGTGCCACAGACCAGAGTTCTGACTCCCCTCTGTCTCTCACCAGAATCTTCTGTAACTCCAAACATGTCTATTCCCAGTATCTACCAGTGCATATTACCATCAAGACATTAGGATTCCTCACCAGTTCCATACCTGGATGATAAAGCCCAATGATACAGTGAAGGAAGTTTACCTCCTTTCCCATTTTACCATAAACCTTAAATGTTCTCTTAAATGAGCAAGAAGAATATCTAAGTAGTACAGACTGAAGGGAATTTCAAAATCCCTTATTTGACCGAATGAAACATGAAACTAAACCAGGGAACAATATAGTTAGAAAGTGCGCTTCCAAAATAAATGCAATTGCTATTTTGGCTTGGAAATGGGAAGTTGCAGAGCTTACAGAACATTTCAAACCTGTTGTATGAACACAGTGACTAAATACACCTTTGATGAGCAGCTACCAATTCTAAGTACATTAGGGTGGGTGGAAGAAACAGTTTACTTCAGATTCAACAGTGTGAATCCCCAAAGCTGCAATGATGCATCTGTGAAATCTCTTGTCTCTGCACTCCTCTAGATAAGACATTCAGGTGGTTTGTTTTTTTTTTAAACCTAATTCAAGATTGCAAAGAACCAGCCTGTGTGCAATGAGAGTCCGGAACAGAGAGATAGAAAGAGAAGTCACAAGAGAACAGTGGCATTATCACAAGATTACCAGTGGCATGAACTGACAGCATCTGAAGTACTCTGTGAGAATTGTCCATATGAAAGTCTTAAGTTTGTTAGTTACAAAGTACCCTGAAGAATAAACTGCACTGAATTCACTATGGAATGGTGATAGGTCAGTGCACACACATACAAGAACTACTAGAGGTTTGCTAATACCCTAAAGGTTTTTATTTGTCTTCCCTTTTCCTTCTCTACCAGTAATCCAGAAATAGAGGAAAGAAACTGAATAATTAACCTTATGCAAAAAAAGGGTAAATAATTTCATTTTTGTCAACATACAAATCAGCATCACAGATTTGGGGAAAGTTTGCTCTAAAAACCTTTTAGAGGTTCAAAAGCTCTGCAAGATCTGTATTGATGGCATGATCTTTTATGGACATCTCAGATAAATGACCTTTCAACTCTGTCTCCTTGAAGCAGAGACAAAAAGAAGAAAATAAGTCTCAGAATTTATATAAAAACAAAACAAAACAAAATTGAATTTTATTGCAGTAATGACCTTCTACATAGCTCGGAAAATAAACTTTGCTTACATGTTTATGTACTGTAGCCTGCAGCTACCTAATTTTTCTAATTAATTTATTTCCCACAAGGATAGCAGGTGGCTCTTCACCTTCTTCCAGCTGCAAGGTAACACATACCAGGAGATCTGCATGAGCTATGCTGCTATTCTGGATACCACAGAAGGGCTGAACGCCAGGGAGATCTGTGCTCTTGTAACGCTGCAATGAAATGATGTTTACTTGTTGTGTTCTCTGGAAAAAGCATATTTGTCAGCAGTTGTAACCTGTTGCCTTTGGGATTTCTTCTAATCAGAATTTTTAAAAGCAGAATAGTTGCTGTCATTGCATATAAGGACTGTGGGGCACGAAAACCTTCTTCCACAACAACAAAGAGCTTTGTACACCTATAGGAGCTATATTGTTTGGCATCAAGCAGATGAATCAGGGTAATAAACCACTTGCCAGTTCCTCTGCAGAGTGCTGCTTTGGGACTTTAAGTTGTCTAGGATGAGTCCATTATTATGCCCAGAGATAATTATTTCCTTGGATTACATTGGCCCTGCTCTCTTAAATGCAGATCCCCTGAATTATTTCTCATGGTTAGAGAGTTCAGACAAAATCCACACTAGTTATTTCCTCTTTATAACTGAGAATTAGACTTCAAGCGGGCCTGAATATTCATCAGTAACACAGGACATCTTCTGAAACTTGTTTTAATGTATCAAGCAGCATAGGAATATAACTGGAGACAGAAGGTGGCAAAAAGTTCACAGCAATGGGCAGCTTCATGGGGTTTCTCTTTTGTTGTTTGGGTGGGATTTTTTTGTTTGTTTGTTTGAAGTTTAATGACCAGTAAGAAACATCTCTAGTGTAGAAAGATACGCACACAAGACACTTTCATTGACTTTTGTCTTTTTACAAAAGCAAAACACCAGAGTATGTCTTGAGTGTGTGAAGAACTTGGATGTCCCCATTGAATCCTTCCTATTTATACCCTGTTGGATATTTGCTTAACAAGTCAGAGCTGGAGGGTTGAAAAGCTACTGTAATGTAGCTACTGTGTGTTCAGAAGGTAATGTCAGGGATGTAAAATAAGACAAGTATTAATTTAAAAGATTTCCAGAATAAAATGAACTTCATAGTGTAACAATGTTTAAAGGCTATATTATGAATTTGTAGTGGATCTAAGGGCACGCATGAAAATAGAAGCCCTCTACACTTCTAAGAAGGCTTTTCTAATTTAGGTCCAGGTTTTCAGTCAGAACTAAGAATTCTCACCCCTTCAGTCTGTCCTATTCTCTCTGTATCTGGGACTTCATTTAAGTCTTTTAAAAACAGAACCTTTTTGTACAGTTTTGATTTAATTCATGTTGCCATAGAACCTTTGCAAATCTCTTTCTCTTATGTCTAGTGCTGAGACCTAAGTGGCCTTCTTTCCACTACAAAGTCAAATTACAGGCAGCTGAAACAAATAGAGACACTACAGAAGAGTGTTTTTTTTTTTTGGACACAACTTTCTCAGTTTATTCTCCATAAATGAGCTCTTGAATAAATTAATATGGTAACATGAGGGCAACTGTCTAACAAAGTAACCTCAGTGTGGAAAGCTCAGAAGAGATGAAAAGCATACATGGCACTAGAGTGATCTCTGCCTGTGAAGTGATGCAAGGAAAGCAGATGCCACTTATTCAGTCACTGCAGTCTATACTTTGATTTGGCTTTGCTTAATAAAAAAGTTCATTTTATTTCTAAATTGCATAATGGGTAGCCTCATTACAGGTCTGTCTGACCTACAATGAAATACACATTTTTGGAACCCACCTTGGGCACCACAAGTTGTAGAACACAAGTCTGAATATGCTTTATGCTCAAAGCAAGTGACAGCTGATGCTCATTTGAATCACACTTTCAATATATTCTTTTATAGATAATCAAGACAATCTGGAATACACATGATAAGAATGCTTTTAATCAACTGTGCATGCTATTCACATGCTACTAAGTAGGAAAATGTTGGAAGGTTGCTGGAGAAATGTTGCAGAATCATCTTGAGATTTATTTCTAACTAATGGACCTTTCTAGAGTAGCTATAACCTGCAAGTGTAACTATTTGCAGTATTTTCAACACAAACATTTCTAGACATTTTCTATTAGCTTGGTATTCTTCCAAAGCAGGGGGAGAATGCAAAACAATGGGAAAAGCCTGTCAATGGAGAACATCCCTTCTGTTGGAATCATATAAAGTCATAAAACCTCCTTGACAAATTTGGAATGCTTTTATTACACATGTTTTCTTGCTAATAGGATTTGGGTTCTGCTTGAGATGATATTTTAGATATACCTCCAGTTTCATCCAGCCTGGAATTTCCTGTATTCCATGTTCCTATTGCCTTAAGAGATTAGGACAACTTCAGCAGACCAAAGAGAAAAGAAAGGGAAACTGGGGACACTTAAAATGTTATTGAAATTACTGGGAAAGAGAGGGTTTTACTATGTTTAGAATTGTATTACTTGAAAAAAGCCCAACTTTGCTGTACACTGCACAAAGAAGCCACAATCTTAAACTACTAGTTCTGGGCCCTTTTTCTTTCAGTCCTTCAGGAACCTCCAGTAACAGAAATGACATTAAAATCTCATCAACATTCATTTAATATATTTTCCTATTTTTACTGAAGCATTTTCATCAGAATGGAGAGACTGTCAGAACAATGGATGCCTGCTGCATTTTCTGTTCCTGCTGGAATCAGTTGTGCAGCAGTATGTTATCCTGTGACTATGTAATCACTGATATTTCCTTGCTCCAGTGGCATATTATTATGCCAAGTGCAGAAGAATAGCATGAACAACATTCCATTTCCTTGGAACACTGAAAATACTGAATGGAAGTGGAATAAAATACACATAAGCCTACCAAGGCTTGTCTTTGACATGACTAAGTTCTCATCATCCCCTAGAGACTATGTCTACATGTCTCCTGCTTTATGTTCTACACGCTGTGACTAGCTGAATAAATACTTTTTCATAGCAGAACAAAACTTTGCTGCACTTCAGAATTTCCAGGTCTTCCTATTACATTTCTTCACAGGAACAATGTATTTCAAGAAGAGCAAGATCAGATAAGAAAGATATACTGAAATATACCAGAATTAACACTTTCAGGTGTTTCATGACTACTTTGTGAATGCTCATTTTCACTGTTAATTTTCCAATGAGTGTGGAAGAAAGATGATTTTCAAGAAGCAGTTTTGAATCTTATGGAAGGAGCACCTAGTAGGGAGGAGGGTGAAGACATCCTCAGATCTTCTGAAAGAACAGATTTGTGCCTTGCTTATATGTGAGTACACCTGCCACTAAGTATGCCATTCAAAGACTGTTATAGTTGATATGATTAAAAGCTGTTTAAAGAATGGTCTCTCATATGTAGATGCCAGACTTATCCAAAATTAGGCCTCTTAATTCACCCACTAGTTCAAGTTTTTATATTAAACTGGTTTCATTTTAATCTTACCACATCGTTAAAACACAATACTCTTTACAAAGAAATGAAATCTGATCATCTCTGCCAATGTCTTTATACTATCTGCATACAGCAGAGATGTAACCTGGTAGGTGACTTTAATGTTTATTCTTTGTATTTGTAGGATGTTGTCACAGAGTCTGTCTTGCTTAAGCTAACAAGGAGATCCAGGCAAAACTCATTGTGATTACTCAAGGTCAAAGTTCAAATGTCAAGATAAGCTTCTTAAAATATGAATGCCTACTAGATAGCTCCATTTCTGCCTTCTCATTCCTCCAAGCTCGCTACAAAAATTATTTGGATAGTTTTGAAACCAGAGGGTTACGTTCATTTACTGTAACTGAACACTGAAATAGAATATCGATTTGCACAGACTAATTGGACACTGCCCACCCATCCATTTCGATGAAGACGTGTCTAACAGGCATTTACAATTACAACAATCGTGCTTGAATATTGGACACTCGATTCCATTCAGCCAGGCTTCCAAAGTGACAGAAACCAAGGCTTTCAACTGCAAATTTAAGTGTCTCCAAAATATTTTTTGCCTTGCTTTATTACCATTGACAAACCATCTTTGCTTTGTTTATAACCTTCACTGAGTAATCCAAAGACCTGATACATTTTATACTTGAGATAGGTAAGTTACATGATGAATGGAGTTCGTTTTTCTTCTGTTGTTAATTTAAAGACTATTTCAAATAAGCTGCTGTGATCTCTGAGACTTTGGCCATATAGCCTTTGCGCAGAAGTTATTTATTATTTCTATTTGCACCACTGGTGTACAAGCTTCTTACAATTGCTGATTATACGATAGGAGAAAGATTTCAGTCAGTCATGACCAAGAAGAAAAATGTTATTTTTCCACCTCTGCTGATAGCTTTATTAGCATCAGGCTAAATTCATTCCTAGGTAACATCATTGATTCCAGTGGCATTACAACAGCAACGAATTATGTGCTCACATCCTATTTATTTATCTGCCCTTTCACAGTTAGCCACCACAACTCATCTATTCTATGCCTTGAAGATGGACAGTCTAATTTTTAGGGTGCCTTATTTGAAGAATGGAAGACCTCAGTTCATTTCACTTCGTACTGAATTACCTCAGCTTCAATATCAGTATGGATAAAAAGCATTTCTTCTGCTCTGCGTCCACTGCAAATATCTTAGTTACTTGAATTAGAAGGAACAGCTTCAAAATGATGCCTTTATTCCCAGAGTACTCCCCAAAGCCTGCTGGCAGAGATTTTTCCTCCTATAAGGGAGACCTGGTTTCGAGGTCCTGCTAGAAATCAGGTGCAGTCTCTCACATGGCAGAAGACCGAGTACTTCAATGTAGGGTCCTAGGTGTGATGAGGTGTACATTCACCAAATACTCATCTGCTTTCCCTGCAAAGCTCCAAGACAAAGCCCTGAAAACAGCTGTTAGATTGACTAACAGATAGAAAAGGAACACTGGTTTGAAAACCCCATAGGGATTATTTGTGAATCATTTCCTTAGGAAGGTTGGCAGTTCCAGCAATTACAAGAACATGCTTCCTTACTTGCATCTAAGCTCCAAGAGATTTTTGCTTCAAAGAAGCATGTAGTCTAGGATATCAGTAGTGCACCAGTGTTTTCCCCAGGCCTGAAAGCAGTAGATGCTTGCACAGAAATCCAGAGACTCCATTGAAGTGTAAGAGAAACAGCATGTGTAGACTGGAATCCCAGATTTTCTTCAACAACTTCGTACAAAGGCTTTCAGTTTCCCATTCTCAAGTAACAAGCAACTTCCTGAAATTAGTAAATAACAAAGATATCTAGGAGACAAAAAAAATCTGCTGTTCCTTTGGTCTGGTCAAAAGAGAAAAGGTCCCTTCCTTTCATTAAGTCTAGTACCTGTTAATTTATAGTAATTTCAGGTTAATTGCTACTTATATTTGGAGTTTCTTACCTGTTAAATTTGACTTGAACTGCTAATGGCAAACTTAGAAATCTGGGTCAGCAAGAGAAAAAGTTGCAGCTCTCAGAATGCAGAACATTAGTTCAGTTAGGGTTTTCCTTCTAAAGATATCCTGTCCATCCAGCTTTTTCAGCAGGAGACAGACACCCAGCATCTTCTCTTGAACAGTGAAGTACATCACTATCTTTCTTACTTCATTTGATTAATGTAAATGATTCGCCTGCAGCAATCAGACTCTGTTTGCCAGGATAGTCATTATACAGTGACAGAGATTAGTGAGGTACTTAATCAAAAGCAGCAGTGATTGATACTCTGTCAGTTTTGGTCTTTAATCAGTGAAGCTTTCATCCTATCATCAGCCATTAAGGATACTTATTTATCTGATTACTTTTGGAGTATTGGACTTAAAAAAAGAAATATATAAAAGCAAGCTATAGCCTTCTTGTGACATTACCCAGACACATGACTGCTTTTTCAACTTTTTGTAGTGAGGGAAAAATAAACCCTATCAAAAATTACTTATACAGGACGGTTTGCTCAGATGGTTGGGATGAGGATGGGGAATTTTTCACTTCAGCTATAGAGCACTAGTAGAACTTAGCCTCAGGACAACAATGACCAAAACTCATTTTCATTTTATAGCTCTGTGGAGGCCTTACTGTAAATGAGTTGACGGTCTCAGTCCAGTTCTTAAAATACAGCAAAGTTGCTGATAAATCTGTCATCTTTCATTTCTTTTCATAATCTCTATCCTAGATTATGGGATGGAGAAACCAACTGAAATAGCTGGAATTTCTTTCAGAAGGTATATCTAGTATGTGACACAACAGGAACAAGCCAGCTCCTGGACATAACTTCCTTTCAGCTTTCTCTGCACATTAGCAATATGTCTAATCACTGCAAAATGGAAGATGTGTTCTGAATCATGTACCATAAATTCTAAGCAATTCAAGACCTCTAAGAATGCGCTGGCTTTGATGAATTACGGTACAAACAAAATCTAAATTGGAATGTCAAGTAGTGTAGAGTTATTAAGTGGAAAGAACTTAATGCTCAATTTTGATGTATAGAGATGTGCAAAACCAGCTTGTGATAATTATGCAGTTGAGGCTGATCCCCTAATAGGTAGAAAGGTAAATAAAAAATCAAAACAGGAAAGCTATGAGATCCTGTTTAATTCCAGTAGTCACACTGGAATGGAAAGACAAAATCCATCAATTAAATAGCTGCAAGTGTAAAAGGGATGAAAAAGGGAAGGTACAGAGTAGAACTCCAAACAACTCAGTCACAGAACTACAAAAAAATATTCTTGTTTCACATTCTCATAATTGTGCATTCTGTAAGATGCATGCCAGTATGTGACATTAGCACAGTGGTACATGTACTCATGGCATCTCCAAGCAACAACGATATACGAGCATAGTGATTTTCACAAGCAGAAACACATTTCTGAGATTTTAGCCAGAAAAATTGATTCCTAAAAAAAACCATATCCTCCTATGCACATGCTTGTTGTAGCTGTGTAACAGTAGATGAATTCACAGAGGTGGGAAAAAAAAACCCACAAACAAAAAACCCAGAGTATTCTGGAAAGCCAGGACATTCATATTAATTACTAAATCTCACTAAATTACAGGTACTGGAAGAATTACTCACAACAGCTGCTTCAGCTGTATATTCAGGTCCAACAATAATTTGGCTGAGAGAACACAGTCTATTAAATATGTATCATGTTCTTACTCTTGGCTCTGTTAATCTAGAAGAGATGCATGGGTAAAAGCTTGGTGTTGACAAACGACATACGGGTGGCAAATAAATCTGGTGATTTGGAGGTGATTAGGTTGAATATTGATATTCTACAAATTTTGGAATGTATTCCCACCAGTTATATTTCCACAGTTGGACAGAAAAGGTTCTTATGTTTAGAAAGGGTATTTCAATCACTACAGTCCTTCAATAAAATTAATATAAATTGCCGTAAAAAAAAATATATACATATATCCCACAGTATTTTTACTTTAAACTTTATGAAGTGTATACTAACTGCACGCATTCATGACATCTGGAATTAAAACTAAGTGTGGTGACAAGAGCAGTGAGCAAATTGCAAAGGGGCAATAAATCCACACACTACTAATATGTTGGGCTGAATTTTAACCAAGATAATACAACCAAGCAGTGACTGAAGATTGTTTTGTCCTAGACTTATTAAACAAAATTGACAGAACTCAAGTCTGTTTCCCAGACATGAGATCTGCTTTGCTGCATGCCAGAGCAAACACGGAGAAACTCCAAGAAAGTTGGCAACATGGTTATGGTCTGAAAAAACTGGAAATCAGAATACTTCAGGACTTAATTGTAGGAGCAAAATGCTGAAGTCAATAGTTAGACTGTTTCAGACAAACTACAGACCTGTCCCAAACATTATTCATTCAGATAGAGACAAACTCCCTACTTTGCACTGGTAGGTGGCTGAAGACTACAACGCCTTTCTGTTTTTCTGCCTTCTCCAGATAGACTGAAGAATTTGAGACAGTTTTGTAGGCAGTACATAAGCTTAGAATTACCAGACGTCTCTTCCCAGGTAAACTTTTTACCTGTTTCCAGACTAGCCCCAGAGCAGTGCCCTGTAAAGAACTCTATCTCCTTCAACAGACTCTTAGTAGTCACTATTACAACTGCACTCTTACTCATCTACATCTCATTTTCTTGCTAAGTCTCAAATGAGACACACTAAATGACAGAAACTCAAAATGCTGCACATGGGATGATTATACACACAGGAAACTAAAAGGCTGGGACACACCTTTCTTTCACATAAATGAATCCTTTGTACAATCTCAGTCTTATACTTTATTTCTCAACAATACCTACCAGTTGTACAGAACTTTTCATTAGCAGACCTCAAATTGCTTTACAATGTAGGTCAATGTCATTACAGCACTGGTCAAAGCTGAATCTCAGGGGAACACGACCATTTCAACAGGCTTCTAGTTCAGAATCATTTAACTTTGGAACACTGCATTTGATGATTTTATTTCAAAGAACTTTCCTTGCTGTTCACACACACACATGCTCCTCCTATAACTGTTCTTTATTTTCCCCTTGATATAAGAGCAATTGGTACCCTCTTGTTATTTGTTACGGGTAAATGAACACCACAAGGTGAGCTACCTTGAACAGGCTTTCCCTCCATTTTAATGATCCATCATGTCCTATTGCATGTCAAGCTCCCCACCTTCCTCATGCTGTTCTGAGTGCAACCTGAGCCATGCAAAAACCCAACCTGTTTATGTCAATGACAGTGAATTGTCAGATTCCTCCATCACAGAAACTCTTGCCTTCCATTTCCATGTGTTAGTTACATTATAAAAGTGTCCCAAGGGTCACTATGTAATGGTCCTTTTTACTTTGTTGTACAGATGATGTAGCTAAAAGATTTTCTACTTTAAATTATGATATAGTTTATCATTATTATTTCTTATGCTATTCTTAGAAGACTGTTTATCACATTGTTGCTACCTGTGGCTATAAAGAACACAAGAATTCTATGGAGACATGTTCTCCTGTATTCCAATACATGACACTCAACACTTGAAGAAAATTAAAATTTGAACAAGCTGCTTGACCTAATAAAAGAACACTCAGTTGTCATTGACAGATGTTGTAATGTACATGGTTAAAAATAGGGTTAGCAAATTTTCCTCTCAGCCATCCAAATATGCTGGCATTTGTTATTATTGGCACAAAAATTAGGGTTACTTTCTTTATGACTCTCATTTACATTTCTGTTGCTTCAGCAGAATGATTCTAAACAGTAAAAGACTCATAACATTCAAACAACTGGTTCCTAATGCAGACTGGATGAATCATCTGTATGGGACCTGCTCTCAGCTGAGCTGCTACAGCCTTATAAATGGTAGCAATAATCATAACAAAATAAATCCACTTCAGCAAACAATATAACTGTGTGCTCAAATGCCTTGTTGCTGAGCAGCTATACAATTGGTACTGAATCTTTAGTTTGTTTTAAAACTGAGGGTGAAACTGCCATTGGTTTCCAAAATGAAGTTAGTTTGGTCTGGTTTCATAACCTCTATTATTATACATACCCCTGAATACAGGCTTAGAGACTTAAAGTGTGTGTGAAGCATCTTGCTAAATGACAAGATTTCAGGACAGTATCTCATACAACAGGACAGTGAGTGTCCCTGGCAGTCCTATGTTTATTTTAACTGAGGACAACAACATCGCAGCTAAATAAATCCTATCAGCTTGCTTTAAAGTTGATATACTGGCTTCAGCTGTTCTTGTTATAGAGGGAATCTGCTTGATTGTGAGAAGAAGGTGCAAAAGATAGTTTCTGATGTTTCAAAATAGCATGGGAAATCACACAATTCTAGAGCACGCTAGGTTAGAAGGGACCTCTAGAGGTCATCTAGCTCAGCATCCCCACAGCAAGCAACATACCATTTTACATTTGTTTTCTTTCAGGTGCCACCACATGTGCATAGACAACATGTTAAACAACTCTGCAAATGGCCACAGGATAGATGTGTCTGCATCAGTGACAATTCTCTGAGGCAAAGGTGACATAAATGCATTGCTAACCATAAAGATGTTTAGAAATTTCAGACAAGGGTTTCAGTGGACAGAGAAACTTGGCGACTCTAACTTTGATCATCATCTCCTCTCAATCTCCTCATGATTCAGAAGCTATCTTTCAGTCTTTCTATTTTATTTCAAAAGGATTAGTCTGAGCCTATTTTACTAGATATGAAATGTGTAGATCTCAAAGGCAGAGTAAGTTCTCTGGCATTTCTGAAAAAAGGATAGATTTTCATCAAATGGCACATCCCTCAGGACATGATCACAAGAGTTATTTTAAGTGGAAGAAATAAAATATAGCATCTGCTAAGCTTCTTATGACTGATTTTCTAACTTTCACAGGTCTGAAAGAAAAGAAATGAAAAAAAAAACCTAATTAAAGGCACACAACCCACATGTTCAAATGCCAGCAACTCACTGCCATCATGGACAAGATGGAATGAAATTCCAATCTTCAGTAAGGGGCTATTGAGCTTGACGCCTTCATGGGTTTGTAATAAAAGAAAGGGGAAAGGCTTCTTCATGGTTCCTTATGAATGCACAGCATCCTAGTATTCCAGTAAATTATTGTTCTTCTAGTCACAAATATTTTTTTTTTAATTTGAATTTTAATTCTGAAAAATATCAATATAAGTTTTCCAGAAATATCTCCTGAATATCTCAGTAGAGATTGTTAGTGCTAACAGAGGATTTTCAGTGTGGTCTAAAGATTAAACAAACAAACAGGCACAAACTACTGTCTCTGGTCATCACAAAACACTGCTTTTTGTTACTGCCACTATAAAGTATTAACTTCACTGGGGAAATAATGTAAGTTTCTGCACAGCTTGAACTTCAGTGATATTGATTGTTTCTCTAGATGCACTTCGAATGTAAAGGAGATTTTAATTCAGTCTAAAACTTACTGTGGAAAACATCAAGATAACATATTTGGAATGTCAAAATATGTGCATAGAAAAACAATCCTTTGTGGGCTCACCATTATTGTCATGTGTATATCTATTTATAAATACTAATTGAGAAAAATACATACCAGAATTCAAGATGTGACCATTATACAAAGAAGTTGCAAAGGACATGAGCTCAGGGTGTAATTATGCCGGTACTGAGTCAGAGATGAAGCCTGTTCATCGTGGAGACCAAGGGTATCTACCAGGCCTTAGATGGACTACCCAGCTTAAGACATTTCTTGAACTAAAACCTAAAGTTGTCCTTTTAAAAGAATACAGTCACATTAGAGGACAAAAAATGATGGAGCACCAGGTAAGTATAGCAGCTATTCAGAAGATTTTCAAATATGCACAAAAAAAGAGCAAGATTCCATTTTCAAAGCTAGCTTCAAAACTGGCAGTCATACAGAATAAATGAATTAATCAGGTTGGAAAAGACCTTGGAGATCATCAAGTCCAACCTATCACTCAGCACCATCTAATCAACTAAATCATGGCACCATGTGGCACGTCCAGTCTCTTTTTACATGCTTCAAGGGACAGTGACTCCACCATTAAAACACAGCAAAACATGCTCAAGCTCAGAAAAGGTACAGCACATACCACTGAAAAATCTTATATACAGACGAATTTAAGAATGATCACTGGTGAGTTCCTATAATTTTTGTATGTTCCTACTATGTTGAAGTCCAAAACCAATGAAACAAAAGCTACTTTAGCCTTCCTTGATTGCTACTTGTGTGCTGTGCAGTAAATAGAAAGCCATTTGACATCGCAAGGCATGCTGAAACAGAAAGAAAACAAAAAGCTCAAAGTTCCTGAGTGTCCTGAGAAGGACACTCTAAGCTGTTACTATTATGCAATTGAAAAGGGACTTTGTTGAGATTTTGAAAAGTGGTCATAAGAGGAAGAGAATGTGAATATGTGACTAGATTGATTGGAAGCAGAAGCCAGATGCATACATATGGTGACACCAACAGAGTTCCGATTGGCCTGTGGCAATCGCCTTCTGCAACAAAAAATACCCAGGAAGTGAGGCAAAGGAAGCGATGACCTATGATGATATCAAGAAACAGACTATGGCATATCCATGGAGGGAAGCCAGAATCTACTCCGGAATTCTCACTTTTATAATCACAGCTGACATCTGTAAATAGATGTGCCAGGAAAACGTGACCAATGACCAGTCTTGGAGATGAATAGTTCTGGGCTTGTAGAAGATGAACATTAAGTTCATGAAGAAACCAGACAAAAGCCTGGAGGAAACAATGGCTAGATTGAGAGCTAGTAATAATAGTAATAATCAACTGTAATCAAAGAATAAAAGCACTACAGAATTTCAAGATACTGCTGGCTTTAAAGGTCTTTAAAGACCAATACAATTGGTGAGAATAGTTTAAAATCTAAGGGATGCAAAAAGCCCAAATGAGCCATAACGTTTAGTTCATACATGCTGCAGAAGAAGAATCTCCAAGCTGAGATGATTAACTGAAAACCTCATAAAATGAAACAACAAATTGCTGCAAACAGGAATATTTTGTCTGTCTGGAAGCGGCTCCAAAATTTCTGGGTTAAATTTTTGTATTTTAGCAGCAGTCTATAATGAGAACAGATTGAATGTTAATATAAATCTTTATATTGCTGTCCCCTTGTAAAAGGGAATTATTGTAAATGAGAATCATATACTTTAAATCAAAGGCACTGTGGACTAAGCAAATCAACTGCAGTCACATCTCAGTGAAATGTATCTGAGCACACTAATTGGAGACTCCATTCTGAAAAGAAACACTCAGGAGAAAGGAAAAAAAAAAAAAAAGAAAAAAAAAAATCAAGGCTATAGGAAAAATACTGCAAGTGTTACAAAGCAGTTTCCTCTCCAAAAAGTCAATTTTACAATTATGAGAGAAAGAATTAAAGCAGACAAAGAGGGTCAAAAAACTGAGAGGCCTAGGCTCATGTTTTCCACAACCAGTAACAAATACACCATCATTAAAATAGGCTCAGCATTTATGAATGACCTTTTGCAAAGACCAACTAAGCTTATGAAAGAGGCTTTGGTAAGGAATAAAACATTCAACAGCAAGATGTCTGAAAGGACAACAAAATGAAGACGAAGACATATTCATAATAGGAAAGGCTAAGGTAGAAATTAAAGTATAATTACATGCTGTTTAGAAAACTACTAGGAGAATTTTTTTCTTGGCATATAAAGAATGAGATGCCAGTAAAAGAAAAAAAAAATCTGACTTTAGAGACAGTCCGAGTAATTTATTGCAAGTACAGGATGATTCTGCTTAAGGGAAAAAAAAAAAAAACCAAAAACAAACAACATTTTTATCTATAGTTGCAAATGATGATTTGTTGAAAACTGCCAAATAGATATCTTTTCCCAAGGAGAAAAAGGAAAAAAAAAAAAGAGACAGACAGATCCCAATACTCACATTTGCTGTAATGCATAAAGCAAAAGGCTTCATATGCCAAATAGAGGTGTACTTTGTCCTTTGCTGCCAAGAACTGATTATAGTCCCCTCCATGTAAAGACAGCATGGTGTGTGAGCAACAACATTCATAACAGCCTCCAAGAGACGTTAAGAAGTCATTATGAGAGAGTGTGAGAGTGCAGCTTGTTCTATTTGTATCTCTTCCTTCTTTCTACTTCCTTGACAGATAAAAATCAATGCAATTGATTCCATATCATTCCTTCTCCTCTCATTTGCTATTTCTGCATGCCAGTGGAATTCCCTACTGGACAGGAGAAGAAAGTTCAGGCAGCTTCATCAGATTCTAGTTGTCAGTTTGTGGAATTAATAAAATTGTGCTTCCAAGTACTAATACTAAAGGAAGTTGCAGGGCCAGAAGGTATTGATTTTCAAGTGTTCACATATTAATCTTCCTTGTTTGAGGAAGGGAAAGCACCAGCATGAAGAAATAAAAATACATCTTTGCTGATGGTCTATAACCATTTGTGTGCTTGTTTCTAGAGCCATCCAACCAAGGCAATGGAAATTTCCAGGGCTGAATGGCATTCCAGGTGTGATGAAATAATCACATCCATATCACAAAGTATCTTCCCTTTTGGGTGTAGATTTGTCATATAGCCAAGTAAGTGGTGTAGGTAGCAATGCTGACAATTTTGTACTTGTTCTTATCTAACCCTAAGGTAGGCAGGTGCTGCCATGAGTAAAGGATGTTGTGAGGATTGGTTTGCCTGCATTTGTAAGGCACTTTTGAAGCGAGAACACAACACCCAGTATGAATACCGAGTTCTGTTGTTCTTGCTCTATTTGAATCTTACAAAGCAACAACAAAATCATTACAGAGGAATTTTTTTTTTAATCTTTAAAATGTGTGTAATCTTAGATCACAAGTTACCTTCTGTTAATTGCTTAAAATATGCATATTCATGGAAATTATATTCAACGACAGTACATCAGTTCTCCTACAGCTCTTACACCTGACCTAGACTTATGCCACTGGTATACAAGCCATGCCCCCTAAATATTTAAGTACAGCCATTCTATCATATTGATCTCCTTCCTTTTGGTTTAAATGATTCCAGCCTTAGATAAGATGTAATCCTGGAATAATGATCATAGCTTTAGCTCAGGTGCTGTGCAGCGTATCTTAACCCCTTACAGAAATGAAGAACTGAACCAGTCTGTAAATCTGCCATGCCTCTGGGCTCTAAGGAAGAACTGAAAGGGACAGGAGAGCAATATAAACAAATCTCGATTATTTAGCACTTACTGCAATGCCTTTTAGCTATAAATAGAAATAATACACGACAATGGTGGGAAGAAGTGGATTATGAGCCATCTCAGTAATACCCAAGAGGCAACACAATCTCTGACCATTTATTTATTAAAAATGAGAGTGGCTAAGAGGAAATTTCATCCACAACAAGGTTAGTGCACTTATTGTTCCGTCAGCAAAAGGAAGCTCCCTATTGATTTTTCAAGTGGCCTGACTACCTGCAGACCGCATAGGTCCAGCCTGAATCACCACGATAAGGTCTGAGACAGAAATGGACCAGATGCTATTCCCACACCACACTCATTAACCACGAGGAGCACATTAAAGCCATTGACTTCAGCAGAATTACATCAGTGTAAATTAGAAGTGCAACAGCTCAAACAAGCCAGGCCACCAGATGGCAGATCATTAATAGTTTACAGCCTACTTTGGAGGTTGGTCATTATTTCACATTTCAAAATTTGGTGAATATTCAACAATAAGGCTTCATTTAACAAAACAGCACTAGCTTTGGAGAAGACTGATTTAGACAGAAAAACTTGGATTTTTGAAAGAAATCTGAATAGAAATTACTTCCTCACTGCAATATTGTCTATGCAAAAATCTATGAAATGCATACATATTTACAACTACCTATAACTGCTGTTTCTTAGCCAATAGTTAGCCATACTGAAACCAAAACCCATTTGAGAAGAGTCTGAGAAACAAGACCTAATAAAAAAAAAAGCTTTGTGAAATTTCATAGCGAAAAATTTGGCTCAGAAATAGAGTGAAGTTTTGTGTACTATTTTGTATAGTGGAATCAGTGGAGGTACATCCTCCCTGCTGCCTGCCATTAACAGATCCACAGCTTGTTCTCTCACATTTCTTTATCACTTTACTTGGATATTATTGGGCAAACTGTTTAGCATGTGTAAATTGGAAAAGTTTCATTTAATTTAATGGGGCTACACCAATAAATGCAGGCCAGGGTTCCAGTTATTTGTCAAACAGAGCAGTAGCTTTCTTTTCTATAGCTTAGTGTGACAAAAACCTCAAGTAAAAAATACTTCCCCGTGGCAGCCAAGCAAACAGGAGTACCAGGCATAGGCTGTCTTTATTACTATTGATTGGGTGAACAAGTGAACTTTGGAGCTCCTGATAAAACCTCATCTCCCAGTAGTAAGAAAGTTTCTATGACCCTTGAAGGTCTTGAAGTTTAACATCAGAAGGAAATATTTCCTAGTCTATAGGTAAACTATTTTTTTACCATTCTTGTTTCTCAGTTTCCAGTAATCATATTTAGACTTTAAACAGCACAAACAGGGTTTAGCATGGCAGAAAAAAGGAAAACAGTGTGGCAGCATTCAGATCAGATAGGGGCGGGTCATGGCAGAATTTGGGATCTAAGGTCCTCTTCTCAGCACTTTTTATAAAGAAAACAGCTACTGTTTTCTAAACTACAACTATGAGTTTCAGTGAGTCACTACTCCTCAGGAACTGAAGCAGCAGCAGCAAGGCTTACATGACATGTGCACTCACCAAGCAGTGTAACTACAGAGGTTTGTGCTCAGAGCATCCTCTCCTTCATGCTTAGAAGCATCAGCTCTAAAATACTGTAAAGACTCTTGCTTGTGACTTTCACTAATACACTCTTTTACTTCTAATTCAGTAAGAGGTTGGAGTTAGGATTTCTAGGATCTAGACTTAACCTCTCTCACTGGCACATTTATTTCCTCTGCTTTGGTTTTTCAGCCTGTAACATAAGCAGAATGCTTATCTACTTGACCCAAAACTTGAGGTGTGAGCAACCAGCCAAAATTTCAGACAGTGATATTAACACAATTCAAAGAGTACAGTGCAATGTATTCATCTGACATGTTGTGTATTGGTAGCAGCAGGACTCAATCTGGTCATCTAAAAAATTAGAAAAATCTTTGAGTCCTATGAAAACAGATGACCATGTCAGCAAAAAAACAGGTGGGGAGATTAAAGAGAAAAAAATTACTATTTCACAAGTTCCTCTGAGTTTTAGTGCAAAGCCTTCATTGTCTACTAGAACAAGAGAGTATAAAGCTAGTACAAAATATACATGAAAGAAGTTGCTGTACTAGAGGTTGAATAGTCACATCCCTCAGTCAAAACTGTGTAATTGAAGCTGCCACAGCTCTAGCATGAAGGGGTTAAATAAAGGATGTTTTTTTCTTGAGAGATAACTGTGGTTACTCTTTTATTCTTCAATTTCTATTTTATCAGAATGGATCTACTCTAAGATAGCTGGAAGTGTCTCGTGTTGGTAACCACAACATAATATGCTCACACATTGATACCTAAATAAATAAGATTGCTCTAAGAGGACTTTTGTAAGTCTTCACCACAGATGATGTTCTAGGCTGTAGGTCAGACTTTGTGACAAATACTTACAATGGTGCATAAGCACAGTGGGGATGGTTTTGCTCAAATGCTCAAACAAAAAGGACCTTTGAGCAACCTTTTATTTTGTCCAGAAAGCTTCTCTTATATAACTGCAACCAAGCCAATCCTAGATAATGAATAGGGTTTTGGGTTTTTTTTTTTTTTTGTTTTTTTTTTTGTTTTTTGGGGCAGCTGAATTAATCTAGATATACAATATATGTTTTATGTATCAGATACAGGTTTGCCTTGTGATGGCATATTTCAAACCTTGAGATCAGAGTCCAGGAAAAATCATGTCATAAGTTAATGAAACTTAATGAAAAAGTATATTTTTTGCTAGATTTTTCTTTGCAATTTAATTTACTAGGCTTGGTTGAATGTTAGAATATGTTTTTTAAGCACTAACATACACACTTTCTGCAACTCTGGAAACAAGAATTTCAAGATTTGCTTTCCCATTCCATTTAAACACCAGGACTGAAATAGAAGCAGTGAATTTACAAAATTCTGACATGCCAAGCAATGAAGTAACTCTTTTCCTTGATCCTTGGGGAAATCTAGAGGGGATTAAAAGGAAAATAATTGACCATGCTCTTATTAGGCTGGCACACATGAATCTCTGGAACAGGATCAGACATTGGCTGTCAAGGCTTTAGTGAAGTTGTATAATACTCCAAAACTGTACAGCCGTCTCCAGGAAGGAGAATGCAATATGAAACTATTTTCAAAACAAAAAGCTCACAATTTAAAATCAGGATCTGACGTAAATCCAAGCTTCTGTCGGGTGTTACATGAAGGATAAAATTGGCCCCTATACATTAACAGTAAGTGTATTACTCATTTTAAAACAGCTATCATAATTTGGAGTGAAGAACACATGGTCCATAGTTGGTTAACTGTAAAATAGTCAGTACTGTGCCTTTCATACATCTTGGTTTGGCTAATGTTTTCAGTTATGTGATTAATTATCACTCAGAACAGAAAACTGTTTTCAGAAAAGCAATCTCACTTCACACTAAATCTAAACTGAACTTATTACTGCACGAGATTTCAGTCACATCCAGTTTTATTCTCATTCCTAGTCAGAGACAAAGGAGCAGCTTCCATGCCCTCAGTAGTGTTCTGAAATGCACAAAAACACTGAAGCAGCTTGTTAGCAAAGCAATGTAACATATTCATTATATGCCAGCCCAAGTATTGCAAAGTTTGCATCTGTTGTCATGAAGACAGATTGATATTGGATAGGATTCATTACAATTTTACATCATTCTAGCCTGCATTGTCCCTGCTTTCAAGCTAAGTAAAGAGCTATTTCCACAACTTCAGAACAATTCATTTGTATCCTTTCAGAGTACACAACATCATTACTTCTGTGCCAAAATACCCTTCTGATGGAAGGCCCTTCTAAATGATAAATCATGTATTCAAGAAGTGTAGTTTAGGGGACTACAATTCCAAAACTGTTCTCTCCTAACCTGTACGTGTTGATGAGCTGATGAGTTTCAATTTCAGTAATGATGTTTTACTACTGGATGCACATTTCTGTCACATAAATACTTTCGATAACAGTGCACAGATACATTGTAGAGCCAGCTGCAATTATCTAACCAGGCATGCCTACCTTCCCACACTAGATTGCACCCACAGTCCTGGGGAATGTACAAACCCATGCAGTTCTCCATGTGTTTGCTGAGTTTTAAAAAACATAGCCAAAATGCAATCTAGCATAACCTAAAAACTTAGCCAACCCTACATATAGCCACACTTAAACACTGCGCAAACCCTTCTGAATGCCAATTATCACAATCAAACATTCATGACACCATATGCTGCACATGCAGCTGAAGCTGGAGGAATGATGAGTACTATCCCTCTGATTAGTTATGCTGTTTCAAGCTCAGGGTTTCCTGAATACATGTGTACCCCAAGATGAATTATCCAAATGTAATAAAAAAAAAAATGTATAAACCCCCCACTATTTTAGAGTCTCTACAGAATAACAAATGGTGATAAAATAGAGGTTCATCAACATTTCCATTAGAAATTACATTGTTCAAAAAAGTAATTAAACCTATAAACTGTGTTTTAGTTGTTTATTTGCATTTTTACTAGCCTCTAATACAAGAACATGATTCAGCAGCCCAGGTGCCCTTGGCAGTCTTTTGAAGAAAGTAATAAAAGATAATAATAGCTAACTCTGTACACTATTTTCACTCATAGAACTCAAAGCACTTTACAAAGAAACTAAATATCTCTATAGCCTTTAGTTGCAGCAAGCAAAAATCATTTCTGTACAAGTATATCCATATTTTGCATTTAACGGTCGTGCACTAGCCAGGTATGTTAAGATTATCGTAGAGCTAGGTCAGTTTTAAAACACATCTCTTCTAGTTTATTACACTCCTTAGAATCTGTTTTCCTGGAAGAAGTGGTGAAAAATATTTGAATGTTTTAAGACTATCAAATGTAACACAAGATGTATTCACATTCCTGGAGGCTTATGAAAATGAGTTAACATTCAGAGGTCCACCCCTAGATTGCCATTCCTTGGTGCCAGGCAAGAAAATGACAATACAGAAATAATAATTAAACCTCTTTAATGGATGCACCAGTGCAAAATTGTCACACCTTCAGACTTCATAACTCCAGTTTCTCTACTTAAAGACCCTGTGAGTGAGATTTATGCATTAAACAATCACAGTGTGTGATCACAACATAGTAACGGTTTTGAAATGTGACGAAATTAGCTTCATAGAAAAACAAATGCTTCAAACAGGACAAGATGTTCAGTAGTTGTCAAGTAGTATTTCAGTTTTAAAGAGAAATAGCAAATATGCTTTGGGTCCTAGGCTATTTTTACTTCTCTGTATGTTTACCTTGTCTCATTCAAATGTATACACAGTTTGAAACACATCTCCACTTGCTGAGAACTACAAGATGTTGAAAACAATGATTTCATAATGATTGACTGATCTAAATCAGATCTTGGCTGAAGACAATCATAATTACCTAGGAAAATGTAACACCAGGTTTCTTTGACCACGTTAGGCTTTGGTTCACCTACTCTCATTTAGAAGATAGATTAATCATGAAATCTCCCTCATCTCAGATGAGGCTAAGGGTCACCATATCAACGATATTATACCACTTAGCTTGATACACACCTGTGCTCTCCTCCATAGTAATAATTTTGATAATAAATGAGTCTTTCCTTCAGATTATTAATTAGCAGCAAAGAAATGTGTCTCCCAGATACTGCAAACTGCAGTCACACCTTTCCTCTTACAGTTACCACTACTGGCATAAAACAATTCCTACAGAAAGTTCCAGAAAAACAGAGTTTTTTCCATAAAGTGTATCCAGCAAGTGATGCCCATGACATCTACTGATATTTGACAATTGTTTTTCTTCTTAAGATCATAAATTATTTCACATCCTTAGAATCTTTAGTTTCCTATTCAAAGGCCTCAAAACACACACACATACATGACTGCCTTCTCCAGAAAGCTACTTTTACCTCCCAGGTGTTTTTCTTCATGAATCCAATATCAGGTTTAAAGCAGCAATATTGCAGTCATTGATTTCTAACAGAGACCCTAGCTCTATATATACAGTATGGTTGTTGTGAAGTATCTCATGCTCCCTATTTCCCTGTGTTTTAAGAAACTTCATCCTCTGTCATCTTTCCATTCTCTCCTACATTCCCTTTGCTCTTCCCCACAATGCCATCAAATTCTATTATCTTCAGACACTCAAAACCAATCCTGAAATGTCCTACTACCCACTCCATACTCTTACCTTCTTTCTTGCACAATAGCAACTGCAGTCTTGCAGTATCTCCCTGTCAATCCTTTTTGGCCTGCCTCCTCTTTTCAATTACCTTTTTCTGCTCAGCATCCCAAAATGCAGCAAAACACTTATCATATACCAGAAGACTCCACAGGATATGCACTACCTCAAGAAGCTGTTTGCCTCATTCCGAGTTCATCATTTCCATTAAGCAGCTCTCCTGTTAAAGAGGATGCTCACCTTGGCTCTTTGGCCCCCAGACCAACCAGCATGGCTGTATCTCATGGTCCACACATTTAGTTATGGTATTGCCAGTCAGTTCTAAGGTTAAACAATTAATGCAGGCTGCCTCTGATTTGTTGGTCTACAAAAGAAATTGTCCTGCAAAGCAGGTCCTGTGCAAACCTGTCAGTCTCCCTCAGTAACTAGGTGATGTGTCAAGGATGAGATTTACAAGGCTAAGTGCAGGGTTCTACACTTTGCCCGCAACAACTCCAAGAAGCACTAAAGGCTGAGGGGAGAGAGTGGCTGGGGAGCAGCCAGGCAGAAAGGGACCTGGGGGTGGTGGTAGATAGTAGGCTGAACATGAGCCAGCAGGGTGCCCAGGAGAGCCAATGGCATCCTGGTCTATATCAGGAACAGTGTGGCCAGGAGGACAAGGTGGGTTATTCTTCCCCTGTTCTCAGCACTGGTCAGGCCACACCTTGAGTACTGTGTCCAGTTCTAGGCCCCTCAATTTAAGAAAGATGCTGAAGTGCTTGAATGTGTCCAGAGAAGGGTGACAAGGCTGGTGAGGGGCCTGGAGCACAGCCCTGCGAGGAGAGGCTGAGGGAGCTGGGATTATTCAACCCAGAAAAGAGGAGGCTTAGGGGAGACCTCATTGCTGTCTACAACTACCTGAAAGGAAGTTATAGCCAAGTGGGCTTGGGCTCTTCTCCCAAGTAACCAGCAACAGAACGAGGGGACACAGTCTCAAGTTGTGCCAGGGAAGATATAGGCTGGATATTAGGAGGAAGTTCTTGACAGACAGAGTGATTGGCATTGGAATGGGCTGCCCAGGGAGGTGGTGGAGTCACCATTCCTGGAGGTGTTCAAGAGAAGACTGGATGGGACACTTAGTGCCATGGTCTAGTTGATTGAATAGGGCTGGATCATAGGTTGGACTGGATGATCTTGGAGGTCTTTTCCAACCTGGCTGGTTCTATGATATTTCCAGGTTTTTATACAGCTTCGTCTGTGCACTCAGAACATTATTACATTGCAGCTCCCCTTCTGTCACGATCATATGTGACATACTACATTTTATTTTCAAATATGTACATACCCTAACTTTGTACGAGAATTCTAAAAATAACATTTTTGCAAAGCTACAGAACATATGTTTGCGTCTACTAATTGATATAAACTGTTTTCCTTTATGAAGAGCTCTATTCAAAAGAATCCTAAAATAATTGGATTTAAACCAGAAAAAAATCTGTTTTAAGGTGAAATGGATGACAGTGTGCTGACTGATAGCTCTGTTACAAAAGAGAGATCTAGTCACAGCACTTTCTGCTCCATCAAGATGTGACTATAAAGACATAATACTTAGTTTCCCAGCCTGCAGAAATAGTAATCATAGATGCCCATCTATTCTGAAGGTTCTCCATCAGATGGTAGCACTATTTTTGTAGGTGATGAAAACTATGTTTAGTCCACATTCAGATGATTAAAACACCTGTGTTCAGACTCATAGTATTTTTTAGATTAGAAAAGATCTTTAAGTCTAACTGTATCATCATTGAAGTACTAACTTAAGTATCGACTTGAGTGTGGTATAGACAAGCGAACACTTACAGAAACACAGATGACAGTTGAGTTGCACAAGCAAAATTGCATTCCCACCCAACTCCCCTGGTTGACAAACAACTACAGAAACAGGGACATATTCTTGTAGCAGTAGCTATGGACGGTCTTGGACAAAAGCACAGTAAAGCAGCTATGGGTTACTTGACCTTTGGGACTTATATTTTCAGGAAATAAATACAACTTTGCTAAAAGAATCTTTAAATGCTTTGACAGTATACTTTTCTCCTGGTTTTTTTACCATCCATTGCTATATAAGCAGACCAAAAAGCCTTCTGGCAGATAATGAACTTGAAGACGTAAACTAAGTGTTCATTTTGTCCTTCTACTATGCTTTGCACCTTGGTGGAAATACATTATAATGAACCATATCAAGACAAAAGTATCGATAAGGAAAGCAAGAGTTCACAAGGTGATGCTCCTCCATCAGGATGTTTGCACAGTTCAGAGCACACCAATGCAACTTGATCTGGTACAACTTTTCATTGTATGCTGTGGGAACTTTATGTGAAATATCTGGTGGTAATTCTTCCTCCTACATGCTTCATTGGCTATCTTAAATTACATACTGGACTTGGGAATTAATCATTCTCTGTAACATGTCCAAGCACTGACTTACAAAATAAAAAAGTAGCACATAGTCCAGAGACTGGAGGACTCTGACAGTCATTGTAAAGGAAAATACTAAGTAAGGGAGAACAGATAAGTGATGGGCGATGGGTGTCTTGTCTAACATTACGGATATCTGTGATGTTTTTCCAATATTGTTTTATCCCAAATTGGTGTTTTGACTACAATTAAGGATGCTCTGCTCCTCAGCACTCTTACAGATGGCACACACCTGTTCTGGATTTGACTTCAGAGCAAAACCTTCAGAGCTTTTATTTCTCTGTATCCTATTTTTGTGCTGAAATTCCAGTTCTACGTTAGGTCTTTTACTGGACATTTCTCAATGTACCTGTGGAAATGCTTTGTGTTACCACAGTGAGCAGACCTTTTGCTCTAAGGAAAATATTCACAATACAGCTTTCTATGCATAGAGGACATGGAAATGCTGACATTTTGCTTTAGAAGACTCAGCTGCATGGAGAACATCAGCCAGAGCTATCCAAAAATCAGTGGAAGCACTGTGATGCATTAAGCACATGTTAGAGTGCTTCTAATGAATTTATGCATTTACAAAGGTCTTCCCTGATACATATGGAAAGCATCTATGTACTTCACTAAGAATTTCACCTCAATGATGTTTCTATGATAAACATATGTGATATTTTTATAATGACTCATGAACTATGAGCTTTAAATATGATTCACAGAATATCTAGTGCTACAAAGACAATCGAACCAATGTAAACAGCCAACAAATATGGAATTTGTGAAGTCTTATCTCATCCCTTTATCTTCATCCAGACAAATACTTATAAGTTCCTCCTTTTTTCACCTCATGAGGCATGAACATTTTTTTCCCCCCACTGTTCAAAGTAGAGAAGAAAGCAAGTAGGAATGCTCAGGGTAATCAGTGAGTAGCTGTTATTTTATAAGGAAAACTATATTGGAAAAAACCCTGCTTTCTGCATGATAGCTAGAATAGAGAAAAGTGTATGTGCTGGTTTGAGGCTNAACCATCACCCTGTGAAATCTCAGCTTTATCCTGGAGTAAAGAAAACATTTTCTCTTCCAAAAGCAGAAGTGTTAAGATTAAGTGTTTTACTGATACAAATCTCACCTTCACCATCACAGCCCTGTGTTGCAAAGAACTCTCAGTGTTTGCATGGTTAAAGCTTGGTTTGGTTTTGTTATTACTACGATAATACATCTCATTGGAATAATGACATGAAAAAACTTCCTGGAAAGAGAACTCTCAAATTAACACTGAGCTCAAGAAACAAATAAGTAACACATGAGAAGTGAAAGAGTTACTGGAAAAACTGATTTGAAGTTTATATATTTTTTTAAGATCAAGAAATACATCAGCTGGAGGAATTACACCCTGACTCTGGCATGCTTCCAGAATAAATAATTCAAAACGCTGCTCCATACTCATGCTGCTACCAGTATAATTTCTGCATAATAAGTTACTTTTGTATTTAACCGATGGTGAAAAAAGAGAAGCACCATTAGATAGAACAGAGTTTTATTTGCCTGTGGCAATTTCATCACAATTCCTGTAAATGAGAAGATGAAGTCATGTTTTTTAAATTGGCATTTGGTTGACAAGATCAGAATTTTGCTTTTTTAGACAGCAATCCTGACCAACAGGGGAGGAAAATCCCCTCAATTTTTAAATTTTATTGTTGTTGTGAGAAATGTTAAAATCTATTCTGCAAATGAACTGATTGTACTACCGGTTGTAGTCTTTACGTATAGGATTAGAAACAGAACTCTATTGTAAGATAAAATGAACACTGCGTATCTCTATTTTCATTATTTAAATCCTTTTTAGTGGTGCCAAAGCAGCAATTGTATTTTATCTGCACTGAATTACTTGAATTCATGTGTAGATTCACCACCACGGTAATGAAACATGGTATTCTTTAAAGGTGCAATGAAAAGCACCCTAAGTGCAGTGCATTTGTCATTCTGCATACTTGGTTGCTTTATATTTTCCTTCCTTTCACCCATACTAAATTTAATGCTATGCTATCTTTTTGTACTGTTTATAATTGAGCTTCCTTCAAAAATACTTTTTTTCTTGGCATATTTTCCTTTGAGTTATCCAGATGGAATTTGCTAAGACTTTCTCTGATTTGGAAATGTTTTTAGTTAGGAGAAAAACAACTTATTATTTACCTCATCTTATTATGTTGAATTCTTCTTTAATTAAGAACTAATTCAGGAAAAGATTAAATACATTATATTAAAATGAAGATGTATTAACCAACAGCATTAATGTTGTCATGGTCTGTAGAAGAGTGGGAAGAACCCTGATACAGAAAATTTAAACCAGGCACCAGGGGACACTGTATGCTCCCTGGCATTTAATTATAAATGTCATTGGAGAGCTGCTGAATAACTTCCCTTTTAAAACAAGCCTAAATAGTGACTCAGGCTTCTCTAGATCATTCCATAGCAGCTCACAGAGCTCAGGTACAATAGGCTCATAAAGTTAATGTCAGGTGCAGAATAATATTCATGGTATTCAGAAATACACAAGTTAAGCTATTTATCAGAAGACTGCTAAAAAGTTAATTTTGTGGAAGGCATTTAATCCAGAATTGAGACACAGTTATGTTGTTTGGCTTCAAAAGAAGAAAGTGCACATAGGGGAAGTATAAAAAGGAAAAATAGGAAAAAAAAAAAAGAGGACAAGAGTATATTATTAAAATAACAATAGAGGTGCTTAAACAGACATGAGCTTTAGTGGCCAGAGTATAAATCTGATCTCTCTTAGCTTCAATTCTTGATTTTCAAGCTTCTGACAAATTATTTTCAGGAAATATCAAATCCAGATAGGACAGGAATATGTTTGGTCTTTAATAAGGAAACTTGAAGCATTCA
Organism: Ramphastos sulfuratus; assembly: GCA_013399055.1. Lineage (NCBI taxonomy): Eukaryota > Metazoa > Chordata > Aves > Piciformes > Ramphastidae > Ramphastos > Ramphastos sulfuratus. The sequence goes on from WBNM01023783.1 coordinate 201,211, forward strand.
CTGGTGTATACATGATAAGGAAGGAAGAGCACAGCCATAACCAGTTAGCTCTGCTGGAGAAATGCAGCATGATGTGGTCACTCTTCTTCTGTGAAGTGAGAGGATGATGGCCATGATGGAAATGCCTGGCTATTTGAAAAGCATGTAAATTCCACTGCAGTTAGAAATGGGGTTTCAGCTTAACTTTCTGTTTAAAATACTTTCATATGCTCATGGAAAATATGACATGAAATGTCATCCTAAGGTTTTGAATTACAAGAACATGCCTCCTTGTTTTCTATTTCTTCCTGAAAGTGATGTTTAATCTGACTGAAAAACTACAGGGTGAAATATTTTAGAGTTCATTTTCAGGACATTTCCTGTTGTTGGAAAGGAGTCACATATAACATGCCTTGCTTATGGAAATGCATGATTTAAATTATTCAAATAGAATATTTCATAGAGTAACAAGTTCAAAAGAAAATTCTTCCTGCATTCTCAATAAAACAACCAATACATACTCGAGGGAACTAAATTAACTTTTACCACTTGAAAGTCCTATAGGTTACTGTGGACAGTTCAGTGAGAAACCTCTGTTTGACACAAATACTCCATGAGAAAGATATTAAGTGTTTAGAAAAGCTTTAGGAATTGCCTGAACAATAATCCCCAAACTTATTGTCTCTGTGTCAGTAGGTACTATATTCTCATCTGGAGCTCTGTGGCCAGGTTTGGTGTCCTGGTCTTAAAAAGAATATAACAAGAAAAAATGGTTTTGAGAAGAATGAAGTGCTGCCTAAAGGAGTAATGGGATTCATGTGAGAACAAACAGAAGAGAATAGGATTGCTTTGTTCAGAGGGCTTCATAAAAGAAGGGGAAGGGAGGAACTGCTAGAGCAATTTGAGAGCACAGTGACGATCACCTCTGGCAACTCTGTGGGTCACTGGTATCACAAAGAGCTAAGGGCATGCAGATACTTGCCCATCATTTCTCTGTCCTCTCAAGATGAGGACAGAAAATGTTCTCCCTGATGGTTTTTTTTAGCTCACATTCCTCTTTCAGCTTGTTTATTGCTGCTTTTATTTCCTTGACTTCAGAGGGTTTTTTTGTGCTTGACCTGGCTCCACTGTACTATCCATCTGCTTAGCTTCAACTTTGCTGCCTATAACAACCCAAAAAACCTCCTCAGGTCTAATAACCACGTTGAGTACATGAATATAATACATACATTAGGCTCTTTCAATGCAATATATCTGTGAGAAATATAAAAAAAGTGCAGATTCCCAACCAAGAGAGTCCCCAAAAGGTGGTTATATCTCATTCCTTTCACTGGGTCACATTCTTGGCTGGTTTAAGTATATTCAAATCCATTTACTTGATTTGTATTAATTCCCAGAACTAAAATATATTGTTCTTTTCACATAGAAACCAAATCAGATGCAGACAGCTATAGGTATTGTGCATCCCACAATCAGATTTGCATTCAACAAATGCAACTCCACACCTGTATACATTAGCTCCTGTTACATTGGGAGTTAAAGCATAATTTAGAAACCACAAGTTTAAAATAAATTCCAGAAGACCTTCTTTGCTTTCACAGTATAGAGGGAGAAACAGTTCTACAGGCATCATTCTGTATCTGAGAGCATTGCTATGCATCAAAAGAGTATCTCACCTAATTACAAGGACATGTGAAGTGTATGTAGCAATGACAAACTGCTGTGAGAAATTACTATCATTTTTCCCAAAATGATTCATTTTCCTTGCGTGATTTCCTCCTAAAATTTAGAATGAATAGTTCCAGATGAAAGGGACATTCCTGCAATGACCATCCAGTACAGCTTCTGGACCACATCAGGTCTTACCAAAAGTTAAAACAGATTATTAAGAGTACTGTCCAAATGCTTCTTAAAAACTGACAGGCTTGGGGCATCAACCACCTCTCTAGGAAGTCTACTGCAGTGTTTGAACCCCTTCAAAAGAGAAATGTTTCCTAATACTTCTATGAAAAATGTGTTAATTTTGCAGTACACAGACTACATTTCTAGACCTGACTACACCCCTGCCATTAGTGTTTAGGAGCGACATTTTGCTATTTTCCCTTAGTTTCTCAGATGATATAGCTACCTAATATCTTCTCTGCATTGTTTGTTTGCTATCCAACCTTCTAACNAATTAGAAAAATAAAATGAACGAACTTTAATAAACCTAATGAGAAACCTTCAAGAAATTGGAAATTTTGAATATGATTAGTGCTAATTTTGTACAGTCTCTGTTCTCACATTGTGGAGGTCTGGGATGCCTTGAGAACCAGCTAGTCCCGCCTTCTCTGGTACAAGAAGATAGTANTAGGACAAGAAAAATCAGTAGCCAACAGGTAGAACACACTTAATTTGCACAATGTACTCCTCTGTAAAAGACAAAGATACTCCAAAATTAAATATAAAAAGACAGAGAACTACACAGCCTCCACTAGAACATGGTGGCTAATGTCGATACCTGCCTTTCTAGCTCTCATTAGCTGTATTGCAACACTGAATTCAATTAAAAAAAAAAGAAAAAAAAAAAAAAAGAAAAAACCCAAAACAGCAGCAACAAAGTAGACTTTCTGTGCCTGTATGCGAGAGAAGTGACAGAATCCATGCAGTTCTGGTTCTCGGTGGGATTCTGCTGCTTCACACTCCAATGTGCATTACCATTGACCTAACTCACATTTACTGATGAAAAACTGTTAAGACCGTAGGTGAAATTCCTCCTACAGAGGAAGATTAAAGCTCCTGTAAGACTTTGATCACAAGTCATGCCTCCACTTTCTGTATCCATCCTCAATGCCACATAATATTAATGAATTCTGCAGAAATTATTCTCCCAGAGAACCTGTAAACACTGGGTAAGCATGCTGGACAAGCT
>WBNM01023783.1:204163-214773 GCA_013399055.1 Ramphastos sulfuratus
TCCCCCCCCCCCCCCCCTTAAAATTAGAAAAATAAAATGAACGAACTTTAATAAACCTAATGAGAAACCTTCAAGAAATTGGAAATTTTGAATATGATTAGTGCTAATTTTGTACAGTCTCTGTTCTCACATTGTGGAGGTCTGGGATGCCTTGAGAACCAGCTAGTCCCGCCTTCTCTGGTACAAGAAGATAGTGTTGAGCTGAGCAGAAGAACAAAGTGAGTTGTAAAGAGCAAGCTGAGAAAACACTGAGAGCAAATAAAAGCAAAAAATATTCCTGGTATCATTTCAGAGAAGTTAATGACCTGACAACAAGGATAAATTTGAGACTTTAAATCAATATACAGCTGGTTGAAAAGTATTTACCTTAAACAAAAATTTGGTTTATTGAACCAAACATTAAGAAGTTATGCAACAAGTTTCTGTACGATTGAAAGCTGCCTTCTGCTGGTTTCCTGTTTTTATTTGACCCTTTATAAAAGCCATTCAGGGTCTGTCATTGTCAATGTAAAGAGCAGTTCTAAGCACAAAGCTTTGACTATATGAGCAGATGGTGACTTTATCCCTGAGTGTTAGTTCACCAGGCCTCGTGCACCAGGCTTTCAGATTAAAATTTAATGGAGATGACCGTACAGATGTAGAACAAAGTGGTTTCAAACAGGCACAATACAAACAAGGAATGTGGCTAAACTGGGCAGGTTTGAATGTCTGAAAACAAAATAGCTTTTGACTTGTTCTTAATAGTGCTGTTCAATTGTCAGAACTAAAGGAAAAAAACCCCTTTGACAGTTTAATATATACAGCACCAGCAACATCACATTCTCTGTTTAAAGAAACATCAATTTCTTTGTATTCATTCTGGCATTCTTCAGATGATAGTTACGAAGCTGTGTATTGGTATACCCTGAAATTCCCAAGACTAGGAAATTTTCAGTCTATAGCTTTTTATTTTGAACTTGTTGACAGAACAACCAGAACAAATTACAAAGAGGAAAATACTACTTGGCCTTGAGCTCCAGCCACTGAAGTAGGCATGAGGTGAGCTGGCAAGTGTACTACATCCCTTATGAGATTAGACCAGCACAAGTACAGTTGCTATAGTAGAGTTCACCAAAATGCAGTTTGTAGGTGGAACAGTGCTACCTTACACAGACAGCAACTTCTGCAAAATCTTCATCTTCCAGAAGACAAATACATATCCTCCATCATATATATCAGAACATACACACACATGCATGTATTTCCCACGTATGAATGTCCTCAAAGGAGCAGGTAGAATGCAGATCTATCTGCCTCCTTGAGAATCACCAGATACAGTAAGGTGGGTATTTCAGGTAAAAGCACTGAGTTGTATATGATTAACCACCAGCAAGTACCTTCACATATTGATCACAGACATGATTATAATCATAGAATGGTAAGGTTGGAACGAGACCTCAAGGATCATCTAGTTCCAATCTCCTGCCATAGGCAGGGACCCCTCCCACTAGCACAGGTTATTCAAGGTCTCATCCAACCTGGCCTTGAACACCTTCAGGGAGGGAGCATCCACAACCTCCCTGGGCAACCTGTGCCAGTGCCTCACCACCCTCACTGTAAAGAACTTCCTCCTAACATCCAGTCTAAATCTTCCCTCTGCCAGTTTAAACCCATTGCCCCTTGTCCTGTCATTGCAAGATCTTAATAATGCAAAATAATCTTGGAAAACTGGACGAATAAAAGAGACCATAGCTATGCATGACATGCAGGACATTGAACACACAAGGAAAAGAAAGGTTAGAATGAATCTGTTTCTAAACAGAAAAGTGTGGGTTAAAGTGAAATATTAACCAACACACATTATAAGTGTCATGCCTTTGTATAAAGTGTAAATGTAGTACCAAATTATCTAAAAACTGATACTACCTGCATGACAGGCAAAATAACTGTTCTGGGCTACTCAACATGGCTAAGGCCTCCGCTGGAATGTAACTTCAAATTTTGCCACAAGATATCAGGAAACACATGAGCAGCCTGAGGAGAATGGAGAGGAGAACAATGACCAAAAGGTATGACCCATAAGGACTCTTAGGAGACCAACAGGAAACATGGTAACAGCTTTTACATCTAGGTAGTGAATGAATGGGTCTAATTTGACAGTAAGCAAAGTGAACCAATTGGACAGATCTTGAAATAGACTTTGTGATGGTTCATAAGTGCAGGTCAAGCAAACATTGCAAGGGGCAGTTTTTCCCAGTTTGGAACTCAAGGAATGGTCTGATAATCTCTCAGTGTCAGTTCTAGACATATTTGACCAGCTAAAGAGTCACTAGGGCAGTTTAAATTCAGTGGAAATCTCATGAATCCACTGCAATAGTACTGAAAAAACTATTACCTGCCTTCCTCACAGCATTCCAAGAAGGCATATTCACTAGCCTCAAACTGAATTCACTGCAGTATGATCTGCATCATATAACCTAATGTGACAGTAGCAAAACCCTGAAATGACACAAAACCCCCATAATTACAGTTTTAAGAAATTTCAATTAAAAAGGTATCCTTTAAACCTGCAATGTCCCATAAACAAAGAGAAAAAGGATTAAGGCTGGTAGTGTTCTCACTGACCTAATTTACATATGAAAGAGTTCCAGTTCGAGTTAATTATACTGCAGACACAGTCTTGGATATCCAGGGTGTGGACGTTCATTCCTCATTAGAAAACTCCAGCTTCTCCCTATTTTCTTTAAAGATTCCTCATCTCGCTGATATTCAGAGGTCTGCACAAAAATATTCATCTAAAATATACCAGTAGTGTGACAAATACTGATATCAAAATTGCTTTGGTATGAGTGTTTTATTCATTCCAAGACTGTTTAGCCAAACATTCTGCTTATCTCTTCTTCCACTAGATGCTTCTGTGGCTTCCCTAAGCTTTCTACCTTTAATTCATAATTTATATGGAAATAAACAGGACTTCAAGAAACCTACATACATTTTGCTGAAATCTTCAGTTATATCCTCTTTTCTTTAAAATTCTTTCCACATTCTTCTTCCAAATCTATTATCATCCAAGTTACAAACAAAAGAACTGAGCTGCAGAGTTCATATTCTCACACTCCACATCAGGAAGACTCTACCCCTGTCAAACCCTCTGGAAAGGTTATGTTTTCCAGTGAGTGTTCTCTGGAACCAGTAGTTTAAAATCATCTTCTTTCTCCTCTTCTATACCACATTACCCTAGACATACGCAAAGTACTTTCATAGGCTTTAAAAAAGCATCGGGGGATATTAAATTACACAAAACTACATTTGTAGGAGTGTGTTTGTGTGATTTTTTTTTTCTTTAAATCTGTGGAAAAAGGAAAAATGCTGCTCCTTTTCCTTTGACTGACTATTGCTTTCCTCCACAGCAAAAGCACCCTAGATACATCATGACTCTGCTGGCATTAGTTGTCTAGCTGCCACTTTTACCAATACAGCAAATGCCTGAGCACTGCCACTGGGCTAACGCTGATATCTCACTTCTATGAGATACCTGTTTGCAGTGAAAGAAGTCTGTGAGAATCCACAAATTCTCCCTTTCCTTCCTTTAATGAACACGAAAGGCACATCACCAGTCAACAGAATCTACCACTGGAAAAGTGGAGGTAAACAGCGGCATTGGCCACTGATCTCAGATTGTTTTAATAGACTCTCCTTGGCATAGTTGCATTTGCCAAGAAATAACCACCAATGCCAAACTTCCAGAGAACAATATGCATCTTTAAGGTCCTTTTCACTTTTCTGAACAACAGTGCAGGCTTCCAACACCATCTGGACAAGGTGAGGAACCCACACTGCCAGCCATCCCATGGGCAGCAGCACTGACGAAGTCTTCGCAGGAATTCTGCGGATTTCTTTCAAACCGTAACATGCCTGCAAGACCTTCACGAAATTTCTTAAGGTTTGGGGTTTTTTTGTTGGTTTTTTTTGTTTTTCTTCCTCCTTGTTAAAAATTACAATAGGGACAGACAATGGGGTTACCAGCTTCTCATACATCTCTGATGACCAGTTTTCCTAGTGCTTAGAACTTGTTGTTTATAAAGATTTGTCTGTTTTTCTTGCTTTGTTCCACACATCTCATTCCTGGATTTCAGTCTTATCTGGTATTCAAGTGGATTCCAAGTATAAAACACAACATGAATTTATAAGAATAAATTCTGTTTGCTCACGAGTTAAAAAAATATAAAAGCAGAACTATTAGTGTTTATTCATCAATATGCACCAGCTCTAGGCAAATCCACAACAAACCTCAGATGAATTTAATAGCTCTGCAAAAAAAAAAACCAAACAAACAAAAAAAAAACCCAAAAAACACGGAACACAAATAATATTTACTAGTATATGTTTCCTATCATCATATCTGCTTCTTGTATTTATTCTTTTGCACTTCTACTGTGACAAAATTGATAAATCCATCTACTGACAGAGCAAACTCACTTCAACTTGATGGAGATTCACACACAGAATCTTCCAGACTTTTCAAACCCACGCTGCATTGACTGAGATTCCCAAACTGGTGCTGGGGCACTTCCTGTGGACACACTGCATGTACTCTGCTTTCAGTAGGGTTTTGCAAGTACTTAAAACATTTAATATACAGCTTCACAGATGGACTTCAGATCCCCCATGTGTCAAAACATCCAAATTTGCCTATTCTTCCTTCCATCTTAGCTTTTCCTTCTTCAAAATCAACTGCAACACTTATATTTCTTATTACAAAGCATAGAGTTTGATATGTTTCATAGCTGTAATTATATCTGCTGTGGGATGATAGGACACATGAATGTATGTTTACCCTCAACCTACATCTCTGAAGAGGAAGGACTTCTGGAGCTGCAAATTATTTGAAGTGCTATTTAACCTTTTCTTGTATTGACATCATTTCCTTTGGGAGTGGAACAGAGTCTGTCATAGGTTATAGCTTTTATTTAGCAGAGCAGATCTCATCTAGTCTGGCAAGGGTTCTTCTCTGGCAATTAATTCCATGTTTTATTCATCCCAGAATTCTTTAAAGCTGCAAATCAAAATGCCACTCTGTGCACTGCTAACCACATTATGAACCACCAGTGTTGCAAATAAAGGTGCTTTTTGCATAGCAATCAGATTGCCTCTTTTCAGAGAAAATGAATTTAGCTCAGTATTTATCTCACTAATTGCATTCACAGCGTTACAGACAAAGTATCACCCGCCTCAGATTTACATTATGCAAAATCTAATCTCTGTAAGTTACTAAACCAAAAGTGAGCCATACGTTTCCTCCTGAGATCCAGAGAACACATCGTTTGAACTGTCAATTTATATGAATTAGTTTTATCAGGAAAAAAGTTCAGATACCATAAATGATAAGAGAATAATCCCCTCAGAGCATGTATGCACTGTAAATTCACTGCTTAAGAGAAAATAGGACAGCTGACCAAGCACATGTTGCTAAATTTATGTCCCCTAATAATTATAAAAGCGAAGAGGCAGTGTCTTACTTGAGTTCAAATCAGTTAAATTCAAGAAATAATGTAACATTCAAATGGAAGGCAGTGAGTGCTCTTACAGCTATCCTTCCCAGATGCCCCCAGGGCTCCATTAAGTTTATGGGTAAGGTTAGTCAGTTTACTTTGTCCCACTGAAAGCTTGAAAAATGAGTATCTTCCATACGGAGGTGTATAAATGTGTGTCCCAACTAGCAGGAAAAATACATTACACAAAGAGTTATAATTCGGGGGCCAGATCCACTGTATTATTTAGGCATGACTCCCACTGACGTCAATGGGTTCTATGCTTGAAGCTGTTGTGAGTAAAATTTGACAGACTGAACCCCAGGTTGAAATGCTGAAGCTTGGAAAAAGTCTATAGGGTACATTATTGTAGCTAAGTATTGCCAAGATTTTTTTAAGCACTGCTTTGTACTGTAATTAGTGTTCCACCTCCTACTCTATTAGCTCTAGCAGTGTGTAAAGCACTCTTCACAAATTTCTACAACAGAACAGATTGAAAGAGTGCATTAGAGACAGTGTTTTCATACTATGAATCCTTTTCCATTTTTGATTCTTTCTGAAGGTCCCCATTCACAGGAATGACTCACAAGGTTGACACATTATTATTCCACAGACTTTACGTCAAAGTGCCAGTGATTTAGACATACAAGATGAAACCATGTCACACCAGAAGCAATGCAAATAGTTTGTGAAGTCTAACTGCAGGTTTTTCAGAAGGGCTTTGCATTGACATGTGTCTGTCTGGTCATGTTATGACATAAACAGGAGAGACTGTAAGATCATAAAATACTAAAGGACTATCTAGTGCTTTGGATATCCATCTCTATGCAAGATAGGACAGTAAAATTGATCTTTGAACATAAAAAGAATATTAACATTACAAACCAAAAGGAAAGATCATGAAACCACAGGCCCAGACATTCCAGCATCCTGCATTTGGCTGTGGTCAACAGCAAAGGCTGACTGAAGTTTACAGAGACAAAACATATTTAGACTTCTTGAGGGAGAACTCAGATCTTGATATTTAATAGCTTTCGGTGGATTTTCTTTCAGTTTCTCCACTCATTTTTAAATTTAGTTACTTTTGCCTCCAAGCCCTCCGTCTAGCAAGGAGGACAGATCAAGTTGTATAGGCAAACAAGATGTTCTTCTCTGTAAAAATATCAGCTTCTTCTACAAAGGTTTAGAAAGGTGGCATCCATTATTTACTGCCATTGTAAACTCTGAGTGAAGTTATCACCATTTTCTGTGGCACTCAACCAAATGGAGAGCATCACAGACACTAATTAATTTAATTTGAACATCCAAGGGAGGTAGATAAATATTAATTTTATACTATAGCATAAACAGACTATTTGCATCAATGTGTCAAATACCACTGGTAGTATGCAGCAAACCCAAGAGCAGAATCCAGGTCATTAGTTTCCCTATCCATTCCTTAAAGTACAAGATAAGAAAAGAAAGGCTCATGAAACTACAGAAAAAGATCAATACCAAAGAGCTTTTAAAAGCTTAAAAATTAATTCAGGTCTGCCCTGATCTAATGAAGCTGGATGGAGCTGTACCCATTTCTCTCATTTTTCTGGTGTTTTTACTTCTGGTCTCTACAGCTACTAGCTTTGCAAGATGAAATAAATACATGGGTGGCGTTCTGTGCTCTATTTTCCTCTGTAATGACTTTTTTTCAAAATATGCCTCTCTTTTTGAGTACATCATATTGCTTTGGTTTCATTATTGGCTAAATCAAGCTTTGGAATATTTCTGCTTGGGGAATATTCTGCCTACAGAATAAGCTTCCTGGTTGGAATCCTTTGCAGATGGTTCTTTGTGGAACAGAAACAAGTCCATGCCTTCCAAAATGGAATAAACATCTTCAATAATCTGTTGCAAACTAAGAAAAAGACACTATAAAGACATAATTAATGTCATGTGCTTTAAAAGCCAAAGGGGAAAAAAAAACCCAACATATTTAAATTACTCTGATATGCTAATTCATGGAAGTATTTATAGACATTTGATTCTGCCACCAGAGCTTCAGCTTAGGGGCAGGGGGGAACAAGAGATGACAGTGTGGGGAGAGGGTCTGAAACTTTCATCTATACCTATTTTTTAACTCAGTAAAACCAGGATAGCAAAAAAAAAGAAAGATTCATTTTCTCATAACATCAGTTTTTGATGTCCATTCTTTTCTCTTATTTATGATCAGTTTTGAACACTTCTTTAGTGATGCTGTGCAGTACCTCATTGTAATGTAAGTGCTCTCTGATCTTACAGAGCATATTTTCTCTATCACACAGCATTATCGCATGGCAATGCAGAAGCAGACATACTTAGGAGAGAGAGGAACTGCTTCTCTAGTGGTACTGAAAAGAAATTACATGAGAGTTTTCAGTTCAAGAATTGAACTGGGCCAAGAAATGGGCCAAGGCTATACAGTTTGTACAGTTCAAGCAGGAAATAGTTTTGAATAGCTGGTGGATTTCCTTTTCCTCAAATGTAACATTCCTTTTTGGTGATGTACAGGCATCTGTCAGCTATGAATCCCCAAGGTACATTAAGAATTTCCACTATATCTGTCATACATCTATATTTTACATTGTGTGTATTATGCTAGATTTTGGAACAGAACTCAGTGGGGTATTCTTACTTTTAAGCTAATTGTTCATCATATCACAGAGAAAGATACAGCCTTCTTTGTTTTATCCAAGTGATTTCTCCTCTGAATAGTTTGTCACATCATCAGCCAGACCTCTGCTTGGCGATCCTAAACATCTGTGCATCAGATAGCACAGCTGAAGGAAGACTCTCCTTTCCTTTCCTTGACAGTGCTCATGTGCATTCCATGGATATAACACACAGATAGGCTACATTAAGACTAAGACTGTATTCAAAAAGCACAGAATACCAGCAAAGATTCTTTTTACTTTAATAAATTTCCCTTCTAACGCTCTGTTTTGACAGCCTGATAGTCAAGTCTCTTTATTGTTAATTATACCTCTAATTTATCTTGAGCACTATAAATATAATTTTCTAGTCATGTGAAAGATATAGACACTATGGTCACCTCAGCTTGCAACAACCTTCATATAAATCTACAATTTAGATCCAACATTTCACCTGCTCAGAGATGCTGTCCACCAGGAGGTCTGTATTCTCTGTCTTAATCTGAGTTAAGAGGAGACTGGAAAATATCAAATTTCTAACTCTTTTCAAGAATCTCTTCCAGTACCCTTTCTTTGAAAAAAATTTTAGATGACACTCTGGACATGGTTTCTCTCAACTCTACCACTAGTAAACAAAGAGAAGTTTACAGTAAAAAATAACCTGTAACTCTACATATTGTCTTATCTGATTTGATTTAAAAAATGAGGAGATAATCTTTGCCAGATATCACTAGTTGTGTCAGTGGAAGTAAAGCAGAGTCCTAAACGTGGCTACTAGAGCACAGGTAAAAGGCATACAGCCTCTCCACCTCTTCACGTGGGTCACTTGGATGTACATTTTGACAAAGACACCAAAAGGCTTGTTTAGGGACCATCCTTTACTTCCAAAAGGAGAAAGATAATACTGCAGGAAATGGTTGACTCAAAAGCTTATTTTCACATATTACAGATGAGACACCTCTGAACCGGCAGAGCTACAGTTTTTATTACTCTTCTTCAACTATTCCCATAGAGAAGTACAGAGGCTAAAGATATGTGCTCTCTTTTCATATTTTTAGTGCCTTTTACTTCTTCAGATGTTTATATCCCCATATACAAACACATGACTGCCCCTCGCAACTGCCAGATGCAAACCAGAGCTCACTCCAGTGCATCTGCACAATATCAAATGCCTCATCAGTGTTCAGCAAGTAATAAATGAGATTTAATAATTTTTTAAAAATTATTCCTCCCATAACTTCCTTTTGAGTTTTATAATTTTCTGCTGTCTGAGAGAGAGAGATTCAAGATCCAACATGTAAATGAAAAGGTGCACTTGAGTGGGAGGGTCTGTTGTTTTCTGTCCAAAGAAGTAAACTTTGTACAGCAAAATTGTTTTGTAGGCTCACATCACGATTTCAGTAGGGCAAATAATATGTATAATATCATGGGATCGGTAGAAGTAAACAAGAGGTATTATGCATAACCAGAGTTATTAAAGAATCAATAGAACATAAGCTAGCCTGAGGGAATTAGGGCCTGCAAAGAAACGCCAGGTTCGGAGCTCGCTTTGTAACGGCATGTATCAGCATAACAAATCTCATGACAACCCAGAGAGGAAAAACAGATGTGGGGAGAAATACACAGATTACTACCATCCCATCCCCCAGATCTGCTGCTGCTGTATGTTTTGTCTTCACTGTCACTCATCCAGCAAAATTTGTGTTTTCTCCATGCCTCTCCTACCAAGTTTCTGGTTCCATTCCCTAGTGCAATACATGGTACCAGAAGCTTATATCACAGTCTTCTGGGCAAGGTCTTCACACAGTATCAGCAAGGTCTATCATCAAAGACTAAACACAGAGGAAAACACAAGGGCTGAACTCTTCACAGTACATCTTGAGATCCAAGACTGATCCTTCTGCTCTAAAATCTGTCATCTAATGCTAGTTCTGCAGCTCAGATGGAAGACACCTATTCCATCCTTATGAGTTCTCCAGACACAAGCACTATGCAGATTTCCTCTTTAATCTTGGGAACACACACATACATGAACACAATTTCAAGGGATATTAATCCTTTTGCAAAATCAAGCAATAGAACATGCAATCTTAATTCTGCACCTTTGTGTCTGCATTATGAGAGCTTCTTGAATCACAACTTCATACAATACCCCATGCAATACCCTTCAATTCAAGGAGCAGAGTCAAAGAACTGTATTAAGAACACACAATTCAAGAATAAATCAAACTTGACCTTCATGCATGTTGGATTTTTCCGTACATATATCCACAACTTGGAACTGAGAGCAAAAGCATTTCCAGCTAACTTAATCTAAATAACATTACTAGATAGTATTAGCTATGTGGCATGCAACAGATTAAAAACTCCCTAATGAAAGCTTGCAACATACTTTGTGTTTCTCTAATAGAGCACTAGAAACAGTCACTGGGGAATC
>WBNM01023783.1:216138-273857 GCA_013399055.1 Ramphastos sulfuratus
CCCCCCCACCCCCGGCAAATATGGTCTACTGTAATTACTTTCCTTACTGTCTTACACACAAGAAAAGAACATAGAGCAAATCCTGCAATTAGATATGCTGGGGTTTTATCTGTAATAAACTACGTATGGTATGACTAAAACATTTGTTCATAATTTTCTGCAAACAGACTTTGGTATTTATGAAGCTCTTGGTTATGCATAACTTAATTCATAAGTATTTTACAGCCTAACAGGGTTTGAAAAACTACTGGGTTTTAATAGACTTTGTCTAGCTGGTACTTTGTGAAGCTGCTTGCTATTTCCATTGTCAGTTGCTATTTCCTCCAAGCTGTAAATAGATCATTATCCTCTTTATTGCCTGTATGTACACAGCTTTTCCCAAGAGCTGAGATGAATAAAGCCCCCTATGCATGAGGGCACAATGAAAAATAAAAAAGAAAAACTGTCTGACTGTGGTCAAACGTAGCATATTTGAATGTATATCCATTAATACAGATTCACTCAGTAGTGAGTAAATACTGAGTAGTATTTACTCAGTTTCACCCTTTAGCTCNTGCTGTCTGAGAGAGAGAGATTCAAGATCCAACATGTAAATGAAAAGGTGCACTTGAGTGGGAGGGTCTGTTGTTTTCTGTCCAAAGAAGTAAACTTTGTACAGCAAAATTGTTTTGTAGGCTCACATCACGATTTCAGTAGGGCAAATAATATGTATAATATCATGGGATCGGTAGAAGTAAACAAGAGGTATTATGCATAACCAGAGTTATTAAAGAATCAATAGAACATAAGCTAGCCTGAGGGAATTAGGGCCTGCAAAGAAACGCCAGGTTCGGAGCTCGCTTTGTAACGGCATGTATCAGCATAACAAATCTCATGACAACCCAGAGAGGAAAAACAGATGTGGGGAGAAATACACAGATTACTACCATCCCATCCCCCAGATCTGCTGCTGCTGTATGTTTTGTCTTCACTGTCACTCATCCAGCAAAATTTGTGTTTTCTCCATGCCTCTCCTACCAAGTTTCTGGTTCCATTCCCTAGTGCAATACATGGTACCAGAAGCTTATATCACAGTCTTCTGGGCAAGGTCTTCACACAGTATCAGCAAGGTCTATCATCAAAGACTAAACACAGAGGAAAACACAAGGGCTGAACTCTTCACAGTACATCTTGAGATCCAAGACTGATCCTTCTGCTCTAAAATCTGTCATCTAATGCTAGTTCTGCAGCTCAGATGGAAGACACCTATTCCATCCTTATGAGTTCTCCAGACACAAGCACTATGCAGATTTCCTCTTTAATCTTGGGAACACACACATACATGAACACAATTTCAAGGGATATTAATCCTTTTGCAAAATCAAGCAATAGAACATGCAATCTTAATTCTGCACCTTTGTGTCTGCATTATGAGAGCTTCTTGAATCACAACTTCATACAATACCCCATGCAATACCCTTCAATTCAAGGAGCAGAGTCAAAGAACTGTATTAAGAACACACAATTCAAGAATAAATCAAACTTGACCTTCATGCATGTTGGATTTTTCCGTACATATATCCACAACTTGGAACTGAGAGCAAAAGCATTTCCAGCTAACTTAATCTAAATAACATTACTAGATAGTATTAGCTATGTGGCATGCAACAGATTAAAAACTCCCTAATGAAAGCTTGCAACATACTTTGTGTTTCTCTAATAGAGCACTAGAAACAGTCACTGGGGAATCCACTATTTTCACTATAAAATATTTCTGTCCAGTTTCGTGCTTTTGACTCTTGAAAATATTGATGAAATCTCACACTCTTCATCAACCACTGGTGCTTTACACGGCTTGGGAAAATTGGATAATTCAAAAGCATTTTATGTTGGCTCTAAGGGAAGAAGTCTTACAGTTAAATTTTTGCTGAAAGAGACAGAGTCAGAACTGCAGATTTCACAGTTCACCTACCCTTTACCTTAGGATCTGAAAAAAAAAATATTCATTTTATCTAACAAAACAGTAGGAGTCCTACTTGGGTCACCTGGCAAAGAACAGAGGGTGCATTAAGTTTCTAATTTGAAGATAAACACTACTAGTGTCAAAGTAGTCCCTGACCCTGCCTGTTACATGCCTCAACAAGCAGAGAAAAATAAATAGAGCCAATTTAGTGTTAAGGCTTTTCTAACCTTTCAACCTTTACAGAAGTAGTACAACTAAAACTACTACCTCTTAAATTTACATCTCTAAAATCATGTCACATAAGAGGAAGGATTGATATGCACCAGCAACTTTAGATCAATACAGCATTTGTTTATCACTGATAGAGTTTTTCTCAGCCTAATGTCTAATGACTGAGGTTATTTTTTTTTCTAATCAGATGTGCATTTCCTCTATAACTATGTTTCACTAAAGAAAATCATTTGGATGATGCGAGACACAAAAAATGAGTCATTTTTGCCATGCCATTTTCAGTGTTAACTTAGTGACTCTGAATCCGGTGAATGCCTTGCACAGATGATGCCTATCTGGGCTTGTGCAAGTTTTGCATTCTTGCAGTTATAATGCAATACCAGATGGTTCAATCAATCAGTGCCTGGCAGGTGGATCCTGCTCACAAAATTGGGGAGAATGCCAGTGTTCTTGACAGCATGTTCTACCATCTCCACCTCTTGGCTTGAAGTTTATCTGAGGTGAGAGTAATCAGAATTACATTTGAAGCTGGCACACAAGCAATTTTGGCATTGCACCATAGCTACAGGAAAAACAGCCAGGCTGAAGACTTGAATTATAATCTTGCTCTTTCCCCTCATGCCTTCCATTGCCAACTTTTTCTTAACGTCCTTTCAGAAACCTGGCATACAGAACAGAACGTAAAAAAGTGGAAAGAACGATGTTCAGATCCCCTTTGATGTACTACTGTGGTTGATCCCATCCACAGTGAGCAAGCAGCCAGCAAGTTTGCCCTTGGGGTTCTCAAGCAGGCCAATAGCCTCACATCACCTTAGTCCTTCTCTCAAAGTTCTAAAACCAGATAAAGAAAAGTTTGCACAGAAGATATGCTATAATGAATGTAATTGAGACATCACAACATATGCAAAGCTTAGTCACAAATGAAACTTCTTTTTTCTCCTTCTCCTTCCTTCAACCTACTTTATGATGCAATCACAGAGTCTAGAGTCAGCTTTTGTTCAAGCTGAAATTAGACATGTTTCATTAGCCATCCTGACAGAATAGGAACAACACAATTTATCTCGAGCACCTCAAATCCTCCAGAAGACAAAAGGCAAGTCATGGATTCTACACTGATGATAAATGCATGATTTTTGAACTTACTTAGTAAAAGAGACAAGACCAGAATTCTAAATGTCTTTGTTTATCCCCACCCTTTAGAAACATTCACAAGGGGTTGAAATTAGGTACCCAGTTGAGGTATGCAAGTCAGGAAGCTGCCTTCTCTAGGATCAAGGTATAACAAGTGACGAAAAATCCAGATTTATTAGAATTGAGAGAATAAATTTCCACATCCTCAGGGGAACTTCTGAAATAAACTGAGTACAATCCAAAATTTCGATGTAGTTTGTTTCTCTAAAATGAAGAAGATACCTCCTCAAAGAAGAGTTCTATGGAAATAATTCTATTAAATACCTTCACAGAAACAGTTATTCAAATAGTAAAAGGCCTTCATACAATCAGCCCAATCTCCCTCACAGGATTTCCACCACCCCCCCNAAGCTGTAAATAGATCATTATCCTCTTTATTGCCTGTATGTACACAGCTTTTCCCAAGAGCTGAGATGAATAAAGCCCCCTATGCATGAGGGCACAATGAAAAATAAAAAAGAAAAACTGTCTGACTGTGGTCAAACGTAGCATATTTGAATGTATATCCATTAATACAGATTCACTCAGTAGTGAGTAAATACTGAGTAGTATTTACTCAGTTTCACCCTTTAGCTCGTTGTTTGGGGTTTTTTTTTGGTTTTGGGGTTTTTTTCCCCTTCTTTTTCCAGGCACTAATGAGAGAGGCATAGGTTCCTGAAGAATAACACAGGAGACATCAGTTCTTCTCAATTCTAAAAACTTATATCCTCTTCCTCTCAATTTAAACCTCCTAACCATTTCAGATACTGTGACTCAAAATGTCTCGATACAGCTCTAAAAGCAGAATGACAATAAGAAGCATAAATGCTTCTGCCTGCAGCAATTTGAAATGGAGACTATGCTTGAACACTTGCTTGTGTAGAATTTCAAGCCAGACCTCCAAAAACCACACTTGCCAGCCAACACTGGTCATTTTGTTTCCGCCAAAAGGTGTGTAGGCTCTAATGCATCGGGATATTCCATCTGAAAATTATGCTTTTGGCTTGAGCTGTCCTTCAGTATAAACATATTAGCTCCCTAATGTTTATGTATCTGCCTGACAACTCTCTAGCCATCAGGATGGAACTATGCCAACCAAAATTTTCTGTTTCATCCTTAACGTAAACAGTTGCTTTGAACTCCTCCAGGTTTATTGACTGAACAAATAACTTGTTTATGTAAAATATTCAGGGAAAATTTCCATGACCCTTCTGTATATAATTGCAGTTTGCCTTCCGATTCATGCACTATACCAACAGGGCTGTTTTGATATGTACAGAGGCTCTCCTCTCTGGTACAACCTTAGGAAAAGGCTTATTCTGAATGTAAAACTGAATGAGTAGGAGAAGCTGAGGAAAAGCGAGCTGACTTAAGCCAAAATCTAGATGCTTAAGGTTAAGCACCTAAAGTCGTATCTGCAGACTAGTCACATAAATAATGGTTTTGGAAGTGACTAGGCTTTGAGAGGCATCATAAGAGGTTTACCTGACAACCACAACACTGGCAAAACAGTTTCTCTGGCAGCATTTAATATTGATTCCTAGTAAGAATGCAATGTAAATGAAGGAAATATCAACTACGCAAGAATAAATTTACTTTTCTCTCCCTTAGGGCTGCTTTTTCCAGGACTGCTCCTCAGCCACAGGTTGAAGAAATCTTTCAGCTGCAGTCACTTGTATCTGTCTCCGCTCTACTCTGAACATTATTTGCCACTCTTGCACCTGATCTGTACAGTGCACAACTGATTGTTTTGGGAAATAGCAACTCAACTGTATTGTACACATGATACATGCACGCAAGTGGGGCTGGGAGAGGATGTGGCATAGTGCAGGATCCAATTCACAGCTGGAGAAAATGTGTCTCCAAGTGTGTGTCTGGTCTAGACTTCAGTAGTCACCAAAAATAGCTTTTATTTAAGGACTGCATTGTTCCTGCTGATGCTCATCCTCTCCTTTTCCTATTTATTAAAACACCATGTTTATTTTTGCTAATTGAAAGCCAGGTTCCATTTATCCTCCAATGATTAAGATAATCTCTTTTGATGGGCAAACAGCAGAGGTATGCATCCTGTGCATGCTTCTGAAAGTTATTATTTAACATCTAGAACTTTTCCTCATCTGGAAGAACCTATGCTGAAATCGAAAATGGCAAACCTACTCTGTTCTTTAAAACTATTTTCAGTAATTTTAAATTAATCAGGTGAAACTGTATTCTTTACATATGCATGCTTCCAAAATGTTTTAAATTCAAGTATTACTGGACTGTATGAAACATTTAGAGAGCAAAGTCAGGGCCACTGATGTCTTAAAGCCAGAGGTATTCTTGTAGCAGCCTTACCCTAAGAGCACTGCAAGTTAACCAACTTATCTTCCTATGCATCCTGTGAAAGTGGGACTGGAAAATACACTTCATTTCTGCCATTAAGGCCACACTCCAGTGAGACCTGAAGTGTCTCCAAAATAGAGGAAAGGAGCCAATGGGGAGTCTCAGAAGTAAACTCCTCCTAAGCAAAAAAGACATTGGCAAGCACATTTCTCTCCCAATAGACCAACACTTGTAAAATCCTACCACAAAGGAATATTTCCTTGGGACATTGCATTTATGATTCACACACAGTTGTTAACATCTTCCTAACAGAAGGTGGTTTCTAGCACTTGGCCTACAAGCCACAGGATAAGACTGTTCTACTGTTCTATAAATCTTGGATCTAAGACCACTTCAAAAATTCTCACACTCCTGTACAGCTTGTAACTACACTCACAGATGACTAGAATGCTTTATTATCCATGGTAAATACATTTACTAAATACATCATGCTCATCTGTATTACATGAAGAATAATTGAAAGAAAATAAGCCTCAATCATTTTAGAATCCAGATTGACTTAGATTAGGTTCCTGTTCTGTATTCTTCCTGTATGAGATAGCTGAGGAACTATCTCTTTCTGATGACTATATAGGAAGCCAAGGAGACTAGTCTCTGAGGTTTATAAGCTAGATGCCTATTGTGAAGCTGTCTGAGAGTATTCACGTTACACGCTCACTTTCACCCTCACTAAACAAACTAGGTAAGGATTCTCCTTGCTATGTTCTGTCACCTTCATTCTTCAATAGCATGAGTTAGACACACAATCATATCCCATCCTCTGGCCTGTTTGCTCAGTATCCAGGCACCTCATTACTTAGCTCCATGATGAGTATAATGACAGCTGTTGCAACGAGCATGCCATTCATTCAAACCATTGAGACAGATATGGTAGAAATGCTGAATAGTGTTGCGAACAAAAGATAACCACATAATCATGGAAGATTATGATCAGGAAAACAGCGTTGTGGTTCAGGGCTTACTTGCAGACTCCTATATAGTAGACCAGCACAAACTAAGGGGAGAACAGTAACTGATCATCTCTTTAGTTTGTCTTCCATTAAATTGCCAAGAACTGGGCAAAGCTAGAGAACGTTTTTCCAGATGAATTGGAGATCTCATGTGCCGTATCTAATTCAGAATCAAGTATGTTATAGCATTACTAAACAATGGTAAGTGATTTGAACACGTGTGAACAGCTCACTTATTTCATCACTAACTGGAAAACCGTTATTTAAGAAATCAGTTTTACTCTAATTTCTTAAAACTTCATTTTTTTCCCCCTCCAGTGAGCTAACATCTTTTATTCACTTGAGAGTTAGTACAATTTTAATTCACTGAAATAAACCATGGCTGAAGTTAACATTTTTATTTTCTCATTTTATAACCTTCTGTACTTGGATGATTTTAGCTGATTCCTACTGCTTAGCTTCATTACTGGATTCTCTCAATAGGCCTTATTTACCTGATAATCTGAAAGGCAGGCAGTAAGTTCCCATTCCTCAGAAAGATGTTACTTCTCCTCTGCCAAGCCCTGTATTGAATGTATCTCCCCATTCATAGCTGCAACACTAACTTCACCTTAAGATGGTGAACTGAACTGCTTTGGTTTTGTTTTTTTTTTCCCTTTTTCCCTTCAATAAACAAACACCCCCTCTCTCAACCACAATATTTTCTCACTGACTTTAACTTGCTCTGACTGGGCTCTAAACTAATTTTTCAAATGATCTGAAAACCCAATATCGTTAAATAAATATTTTCCATTCAACAATCTAACCTGATCTGTTTGGACATAACTGAACCACACTCTATCTACCCAAGCAAACTGTTGTTTTGTTCTTCCTCTGCACAATTTCTTCCTCAAAATATTTGCTCTTTAACAGGTTAATTGTTTTCCTTTGCCTGCACTGAGTCTGTTAGGAAGGTAAATGCATAGCTAACCTTAACACACACTTTCCTGGGAAAGAGAGCAATTTATCATTGCGAGAAGCATAGATCATCTAGGAGACATTAATAGCTTGCCAGCCAAGTGACCTACATATGGCAAAGTAAGGCTATAATCACCACAAGAAATCTTACATACACAAAAGAAGCACGACTCCATCTGGTTCAAGTTGCCATCTTGCTTTTATCTCTTTTTGCTGAAAGTTTTGACCAATTCTTTGACTGGGCATATTGTTATGTTAGATCCTAACAAGAGAGCAATTGTGTACACAGCAACACAGCATTCTCACACTGTTATGATTATGTGCTGCTGGGAAGGTCTGGAAAACCACAAAGGGTGCATAAGCAGCAACAAATTAGTTCCACTTTCCTTAAGTGGCAAATGTAAAAAGAATAGTGCAAGTGTGCACCAGCCCACTCTTGAAAAAAACAGCAAAAAACCCAAGGGCCTTTTTTTGCACATCCCTTATCCCAGTAGCATTTTTTTGTAATGCATGAATCGCCACACAGAACTATAAGTTTCTGAACCTGCACAAGGCCCTGCACACAACGTGTACCTCCAACGTTCTGCTTCAGACCTCTTCCTGCTGAAGAACAGTCTCCATGGCACCTATCACCAGGTGGCACCATTGGACAGTCTGCCAGGTAAGTTGGTGAGCAAACATCCATCCCTTGGAAGACATGTTGAAAACAGAATTGCTGATTATATTTTTCGTAGATCAAATTTTGTCCTGTCAAAGGCAGGATAATTTCCATTCTGCTTTTCTGATGAAAATCAGTCCTTTTCAGGCAAAATTACTCCCTGGCAATGAGATCTGTAGAAGAGGGGATCTATCTGGTAACTACTGTTCCAGTAACAAACCAGTTATGTTTCAGATGCACCCAGACTATGTCATTGATTTCTCCTCCACTGAGGAGTCAATATAGAAGGCCCCACACATGTTGACTACTATTCAACAAAGGAAAACAACTATTCTGAGTGAAGGGTAAGGCTTCAATTAGTCAAGCAGATTAAAATATGGCTTGGATGTAACCTGCACCACTGTATCTATACTGAAAACCACATGAGTAAACACAGCAGACAGACCACAAGACTCACTTCAGGGCACTAAGTTAATTTTTTTTTGGTTTAGAATGGGGAAAGTGAGAACTTAGTTTGTGCAGATACAATTCTTTATACTTCATTGGCCACTGTAGGCTGCTCAAAATTACATTCTGCTAGATGCCCCTCTAGTCTATTGCATGAACTGTAAGATACTCTACTAGTTAACTTCTGAATTGAGTACATTAAATGGGCAAGCTATATTCACCCTCACCAGGAGTTACTCATCAGGGACTCATTTAATCCAGTATGTCATCCTTTCGTGACCTTTTGGTATCTGATCTTGTCAATTTCTTTCCAAATACAAACCATGCAACAGCAGCTGATGGTCAGAGTACACAAACTGACTGCTTATACCACTATTTCTTTGTTTTCTTGCTTGAAAAATGCTTTGATGTGCTACATAGCTTTTACACTTTAATTCCAAGCATAATCTAGAGTTTGCATGCTTGCTGAGATGCGATGCAACTATCATTTACACAGCATATCCTGCCACAGTATACTATTGTACTGAATTAAACTGCGCTAAAATGCAATGACTGTTTCCAGCCTGTTATTCCTACTGTAACAATCTTTAGTACTCATTAAGATGTTGAATGAACAGTCTTTCCTTTTACCCGTAAAAGAGTTATGACACAGGCAGCTTGAGGTTTACACGTTCCCTGACCCTTACAGCATGCTTCATGTCTGATCTAGAGGTGCTTCATTCAGTCTCCAGATTCCATTCGGCCCTTGACCTCTGTGCCGAGACTGTCATCACAGGTGCCAATTAGTGGCAAAGCATTTTACTGGGGGATTTTGTGACTGACCTGAGCATGAAGGGCTCTGTATCCCATTACTTCTTTCACCAAAACCACCCCTCCCTTTTCACTTGCTCCTTGCTAATGTCACTCTGATGTGCTGCAGAGGCTTAGCTATCTTACATGGCCTGAATTTGTGCAGCAAAATGACAGCTCTTTACCACACCATTGACCTGTTCATTTCTCTACAGGTCTTAGTAGAGCAGTGATCAACTTCATATCAAAAAGAATATCACCAGACTTTTAGAGAGACTTTAGAAGAGTTATTTTAAGAAGTTCACACTGGGCCACACACCTCTTGACCTTGGACTCACATGAGGAGTTGAAACCATTACTGATTTTAGGAAAATTACTACTGCAGCAACTATCGGTGCGTTTAGGGGAGATTCTGATTTAAAGCTGTCCAGTCATAATCCCACAAACAGCAGCCTCACGTCTGTAGCTTCTCAGCCAACCACATTGTGTATGCTAAGATTCAGAACCTGTGCTGTTTCTTGTATTGAGTAAGACCTTATTGATAACTTCCTCAAAAACAATGTGGTGTCAGGCTTTTTAAAGCCATAGGTGGCAGGATAATAAGAAACAATGAGCATAAATGGAAACAAGAAAGGTTTAGACTGGGTGTAAGTAAAGTCAGGCAATGTGATACTTTGTCTGGGAAGATTGTGTAGCTTGTACCTTTTGAGGTTTCCAAGAGCAAACTGAAGAAAGCCCTGAGGAACCTGGTCTGTTCCCACTGCTGACTGCTTTGTGTAAGCAGTTGCACCAGAGACTTCCTGAAGCCATTTCCCTTCTGAATTATGCCATGGTGGTTCTATGATTACATCCAGCTCGACTGCTTACAAACATGCAAAGCCAGAAACTACACAATGTTTCTAGGCAGCCTATTCCAACAATCATTTCAATTTATGCCCTTTGTCACTTGAACTCCTGCCACACTCTTCTGGTCTGTCATCTTGACATCTTCCCACCCTATAAGTATCAGAAGGTTGTTCTTAGACTGATATTAAGCCCTCCCCAGGCTAAACAAGCCAAGGTCCCTCAGTACCATTCTTAGCACAAGTTCTATCCCCTACCACTTCCACAGCCCTTCACTGAATTTGTTTCAATTTATAATTTAAGTTTCTTTATGCTGGGAGACCCAGAACATGGATGCCATGATCTAGATGTGGTCTCATGAGTACCAAGCTCTCCAGTGTAATGTATGAACAAATTCTCCAGTTTGCCATAGGTTCTTTCCAAAAATCTGCCCAACAGCAAACCTCTTTTGTTTGTGTAAACAGAAAGTGACCAGAGACAAGATCTAAAGCAATTCATTTTGTACCATAAATATTTAGTAAGTTCAGGAAAATTTTAAAATAAATGAAGACATTATTTCCTTTTAGGTTTGTTTGTTAATGCTGCTGCACATCTGGGAAGTAATTAAGATTGATGAGGGAGCACCATATTATAGCATACTTTATTGTGTGTATATTTTTTTTTCCACACACTCAATATGTATGTGTGTGTATATATATATGAATACACACACACACAAAGTATTTATCTCCACATATTTTGAGTGCATCTGGAGTACCCTTCTCCTAGACTTCCTAGGAATGCCATGGTAAACAGCACAATTATCACAAGATGCAGCCATAGTAGATTTCTACTGTGCTGTGGCTTTCAGTAATTATTTCCAACAGGCACATATCGTCTCCATAAATTCTTTGGGGTGCTCCATGTCAAATATATTCCCTACTGTTCTTCATCTGCATACTAACACAGTGACTCAGTTGCCCTCATTAGCAAGTAATCTTCAAACAAATTAGCGTGTGACCAAAATATAGGCAACTTTCAGGAAGAAAACTGGAAGGCTGATGTGAATTCATTATTATTTTCTAAGTCAAATCCATGGACTCATGCTGCTGGAGTTACGTTTTTGACTGACATCAAATGCAATTGTTCAAAATCAATCCCACTCAGTCTTTTACCATAGTCGATCTTTACAGTAGCTGCAAAACACAGGGTGCACATGTCCTTTCCAGGATACAGCCAGGAACTAGGCTGTTTTAGAGACTCATGTCCTATTTATATTTCAGTTCAGGTAATTAGATTTATCCTACTGACTTCTTCCTTCGAGATCATTTATGTACTCAAGAATCTTCTTTGTTTTCTCTCCAAAATACTGCACAGACTGTTAGAAGATTATAATCTTGTGTGTGAGATGGCTAAGCGCCATTGGAAGTGTTGATAAAATGAGCACTAGTTATGATTTACACAGCCTAAACCTTGTCTTTGAATAGCTGACTTCTGTTTATATCCATCACAAAGTGACACTGGAAACACCCCAGTCACACCCTCTCATTTATAACCAGACATAAGGATGGCATCTTGCATCCTTATGTAGCAATTATTGATAAAAATCTACCTTTTGGAAGGTAAATACTGTGTAACACTCCAAGCAGGCATTTAAAGAACACTCAGCATATGATCTAACATACCACTGCACATTCAACCGCTCTACTTGTTACACAGTGAGGCAGCACAGCTGTAAATGTTGAGCTTAGTAACTCAGCTCCAGACAGATGTTTTGTAGCTGAAGTGCAGATGCCAGTACCATAACTACTACAGCTAAGAACACAGCATATGTGTTTCAGGAGTATGCAACACTGCACGCTGACTTTTCACATTGTAATTGCTCATATGATTTTTTTCTTCCTTAAATCTGTATTTCTTAATCTCTTTGATTTGTGGTCAATTTTTTTTTTCTTTTTGGGTTTTAGGAAGCCTAAAGCTATGATAAAGCTACATTCACAATGCCCAGCAACATACACTTTTGTATAATAAATTAATCTTTCACATTTTACAATAAGCATAATTGTGTCACTAATCACAGGTGCAGAAGAGCCTTATAAAGGCCTGGAATGCACAGGGAGCTTAAGGTGCTCCCTTATTTGGTAAGGGTTCAACTCCAGTCTAGTTTATTCATTAGCAGTGGATAGCTTCTATCTGACCTGTTGTTTCAGAAATTGGCAATACTGCTGGCTGGCCAATGGCCCCTCTGTATTTCCATTGTATCAGGCTCAGCAAACCTAAAGCAAATTAAAACAGCTTGAGGGCTGCAACCTTCCAGATCCTAATGACACTATAGGCTCATAAGTAAATGAGGATTATAGTCCTGTACAAGCAATAACCACTGTTACTAATATGAGCTTTCTGTAGTTGCTAAAACTGTTAAACTCATGACTAAAATACAATCATGTTTCAGGGCTATTCAATTGACATCTTCGAGCTTCAATCAATTACTTCAATAGATTTTTTTAAGAGGCATTTATGATTCTTACACGGTCATGTGACTTCAGTAGCTACATATTTAAGGGGGGGAAAAAAATCTTGTAAAATTAGTAATATAATAATTAGGCAACACCAATATCTTGCAAACTAACATCTACCAAATTGCAACACTCCAGCAATGGCTATAACAGTATTGTGGTAATTTCCTTATATTGTCATTCTATAGACTGGATTTCTTCCCTGTCTAGAGAGGTATAACAACTAGAAGAAAATGAGATTTAGGCAGCAGCTAGATCTAGAGTCCAAAATTGAACTGGACTAACATCTACATGTCTGGTAGCTTAAAAGTGCTTCTGCAACCTACTGACCAAAGGACTTCCTGGAAGGATGCTAGGTACCAGTAGAATATATAAGGGAACCAAGTGGTGTGAAAATTCTCTTCACTACTTGCAGTCACAGTACATGAAAGTATTTTAGTGGCTAGTAAACTGCAGGTCATATGTAAAAGTCAAAGTTGTTTGTCCTGCAAGGATAGTAATTCCCAGACAAGATGGTGAACAGAAAGATAAAGCCACTGAATTCCTCATCCAGCAGAGCAACTTCTGTTAGCAAGAGCTTTCTTTTGTGCCTTCACCTGCTCAGAACACTGCTGCTTATATGGAATGCTCTTTCTCATCCATAACCTGTGTGCTGTCGCGCACAAGAAATGGGCTGCCACTAGAGTTCAGCACCCACACAGCCATTGGGCCAGCTCACATAAAACACCTTTCTTCCCTCACTAGTTATTCAACTAATCATCCTCAGTTTAACAAGACCACCACATGAACTCTCACTATTCCATGTGGGACAGCAAGAGGACAATGCGTCACCGTGAAGCAGAAAGAGGTAAATAACAGCATAGACTGACCAACTAAGGCACTGCTGTCTTGCACCAAGCTGCAAATCGGCTTGTAGCTGTAATCCAACCACACAGCCAGCTGCACTGCCACGCTACTGGAAACAGTCAGGCTTCAGCTCACACCCCGTGACAGAATGGATACTTTGAGTCTGATGCAGCCTGCAGTAGGAGTGAGAAACCTTTCCATGCTAGCGCAAGTCAGACTAGGATAAGACCTGAGTTTGGTGTTGCTGTACTAAGACTCTAGCACAATCTGAGAAATTGCTGGTCCACTACATCTGCCAACTCAACACCCAAAAATAATTACCTGTTTGTTGGCTGTTTCTTCCTTCTGTCTGTAACCTTACTGGAGTTAGACATTTGAAGACTGATATTACAGGGCAGGAGAGTTTTGGTTGTTTCTTGGGAATTTTTCCCAAAAAAAAAGCCTTTTTACAGGTTTTGAATTCACAAAAATCGTACTTCATTGTTCTGGCATTTTCTATGAAAGACTCTTGTAAAGAGATGTCATTTTAGAGGTTGGAAACAACATTCCTAAGTAACTCGAAGAGTCTGCAGAGAGTTTGCAGTGGACTGTATGAAGTATAGGAATAATCATATTTAAAGCTTGTACATCCTCCAAAATCATTCCTTGCAAGTTGAAAGAGCAGAACTATTTCAATGAATGGTGCTTAGTCTAAAACATCTCTCTCACCTCATGAACCTGTTCTAATAAGTGGAGCTGAATGCCAACATATGGCTGCACCAGTTTAAATTCTACCTTATGGATAGGGTCCAGGTTTGTGACATCCTGGATAAGAAGACTACCAGGCCACAGCCAAAGTTTTCCATTTCTTACAATGATGCCAAGTGGAAACCATCCCAGCAGAGAGAGCTCAAAGAATGCTTTATGCATCATTAAGTCCTGAAACGGATTTAAAATAGCTTTAGGTCCATGTGTGGGTCCTCTTGTGGTGAATTACATTTCCATGTGCAGTTTGTCTTTGTTTCGCTATCTGCAGCATGATGTGTTTGTTAAGGGAATAATGTGTGAAGTTTAAACATAAACCAGGAAGTCTATTTTAATGATGACTTTTGCTACAAATCTAAGGATTTCACTATTGCCAGTGTAGGGGTTTGAAGTGGTATATTTTTTGTAAGAACAATCAGAATGAGTCTTCGTGTATGGACTCGGCTTTTGGATTTCAAACAGCTCAGTAGTGCAGGCCTGTATTTTATGTGTGTATATACACATCACACATGCATATCTCTATGTCTGCTGATCACCAGAGGTCATATTTCTCTGGCAAGGAACCAGTGAAAACATTCTGGATGTTCCCCTTTTATGCATCCTGCTGACAACAGGATCCTCATGACAGTCTCTCTGTCTTGGGCCATGTTTACCACTGACAAGTGAAAAACACTGAATTTGATTTCACTGCTTCTACAGTGGGGAAAACAAAAACAGCAGAAAGAAAACAAGCTATATTGCAGCCTCAGCTTGAATTACATTACAAAAATAGAACAAAGCTCCCTGTTTCATCCTCTAATTCTGACTACAGCAGTCTGGAGATATGAAAAACACAGAAGAATCCCCCAAACAATAAGATACAGGTCTTATTGCAAGACAGAGGTATTTGTGCAGTCAGAACATTTTTCCATAACCACTAATGGAAATATTTTTAATCAAAATAAAGGTCTCCAGCATAATCATTAAAAGACAATAGGTTACAGTAAAATAACGGAAAGCAAGATACAAAAGAATTTAATGGAACCTTGGGTCCTAAATGACTTTTATTTGCATTTTAATGTGATGAGAGTATTTCTTCATATTAGCAGATATTAGTCAGAATCACATGCTTGCCCTCCTCTCCTTGATTAAGGTGAAAGTCTCAGATTTCATACTTAACTGAGTGTTGCTTGCAGGTATTAAAAAACATCACAGAAGCTTGTACTCTGAGCAAGCTAGAGAAGATCTGAGATCAGTCTTACTTAGAATAACTCTGACTGATTTGTCGTATAGCAAGGGAAATTCTTTGGAGAGCTATCACAACAGAAAGTGGAATAACAGAAAATACTCCCATTCAGGTAGCCCCTCATTGTTTGTCTCTCAGGCAAATGCACTGACGTGCTCTCAGAAATTTGATGAGTAAACTGAGACTCACTGTATTGAGGATCAATGTAGAATGCTGTGCCCAGATTCTGGGCACAAAACAGACAGGGCACAGTAATACAATAAAGATTTCATCACTCTTACTCTACCTAACTTCAAATTCTGCCAGACCAATTGTGGCAGAGTCAGCAAAAGTCATCTCAGATACTGGGTAAATTCTTAACAGCCACCGTGTCTAAGCAGTATTCCTACCTAGTCACTTCAAAACTGGATTCATTCCTCAAGAGATGCAGCTATGCTTTGGTTATTGCATAAGCATACTCAATTTACAGAGTAAGATGCTCCTCAGTATGAGTAAGGAGACACAAGGGAAAGAATAAGACCATTTTTGGAGTAAAATGTGGAAATATTAGTGGCTCTCAATTACAGAAAAGAAAGAACTAGTATAATCACTTGAATACTCGTGCTTTAAGTTTAGGTTTGGGGAGATCTGAAGAATCAGTGAAAAGTGCATTAAAGCCTATAGGAATCATAAAGAAGGTGCTTACACAAAATATTTTCAAGGACAAAATGATACAAATGATACAAAAGGAAAAGCTAAAGGCAGCTACATACACTTCTATGAAGTGACATCAAGTAAATCTATTGAGAAAGGAAAAGTAAAGCAGGAAGTTTTAAAATTAAGAAAAAAGGCAATCCTCCCTTTCCATCCCTCTTACAAACAGCAGTTTTTAAATAGCAAATTTTAAACTAGGTTTGAAGACAAACTTCAGCTAACAGTGGATTATATGATCTCTGAAATACAGAATATGGATTTCTTCCTGTGATTCAATGTTCTGGATAAAAAGCTGTGTCTGCTCATCCTCATAAATAGTACGAAAACTTGCTACCTGCACAAAGACCCCTCTGAACAGCATGAGTTATTCTCTTGGTTAAAAGCTTCCTCATTATGGTTAAACAAGATTACACTCAGATTTTGGAAGGGTTTTGATCATTTCTCTTTTAAAAGTACACTTAGTGAATAACATTTTTCTGGTTTTACTGTGCAAACATCAGAACAAAAGATATCAACATAGTATATTTAATAGACTGTGTCTCTGGGAACAAACTCTTAATTAGAGTACCAGATGCATCCGGCTTCATCCTTTGAGTGTAATGACAAATCAGGCATTTAAAAATCCATTTACACTTGATTTAAATGTTTGGATGGAGACGAGTGAAGTGTGACTTCAACAAAACGTTCATTTTGTTAAACAATTGGCTAAAACCTGAAAGAAATCACAGACCATTGTGCAACAACAAACAGAGCCCAACATACTCTATTAGCAGGAGAAATAGCCAAGTTCAAGTGAAC
This sequence comes from Ramphastos sulfuratus, assembly GCA_013399055.1. Lineage (NCBI taxonomy): Eukaryota > Metazoa > Chordata > Aves > Piciformes > Ramphastidae > Ramphastos > Ramphastos sulfuratus. The sequence continues at coordinate 233,312 of WBNM01023783.1, forward strand.
AGTAGATGGCAAGAGGCTTTAAGGATGACAAACCATGTTTGACCATAAGCCAGTTTGGGTCTGTTTATTAATTTTTAAATGAGTTACTCTCACATATCAACAGAAATAAAGTATATGGCTCTTGTTTTCTCTTGTTTAACCTCAAGGCCTGGTCGCACTGCTGTCTTGTAACTGAGATATCATAGGCTGCTAGAATCAAGGAGGGATGATCTGTGTTTTCTTTGGGTCATGTAGCCACGAATGTAAGAAAAACTGCTAGTGTCTGCAGGAAACTAGCTTCTGTACATCAATTGTTCAAAGTACATGTGTGAACAAGCAAATGAATACAAACCAAACAGTAGTTGGTGAATTTCAAAACCATTGTTTAGGCAACAGAACCAGTTAAAAGTACTGCTTTCTTTTTGTGTTTAAATTTCAGATGATTCTGTCCTTTCTCTCCTATTTCCTGATATTTTTTTTGCTGTATTAAATAACAAAACACTCAGTAACTTGCTAAGTGCTGTACAATGCCCTGAGCCCCCCCAAAAACCATCTCTTTCATCAGACAGCAAACTCATTAGTTAATGGTCAGAAGGAAAACCAAAAGGAGCAGCAAGTGTACTAAGAAACCTGTCATTAAAGGCAGTAATGCCCATTCCTGTGATTGCAGTAGTAATAAACCATATTCAGTGGATTTATGATCCCAGTGACCCGGCTAAGTGCTGTTGGGTGAGCACATTATGGAACTGTGGAAGGTTTCATTTGACATCACAAATCACAGAATTGTCACAATTGGAAGGGACCTCAAAGATCATCCAGTTCCAAGCCCCTAGCTGTGGGCAGGGACACCTCACACTAGACCAGGTTGCTCAGAGCCCCATACAGCCCGGCCTTAAAAACTTTTAGGCACGGCACTTCCATCACCTCCCTGGGCAACCTGTTTCAGTGTCTTACCACCCCCATGGTGAAGAACTTTTTCTTATATCCAATCTGAATCTACCCACTTCCGGATTTGCTCCATTCCCCCTAGCCCTACCACTACCTAAAAAGTCCCTCACCAACTTTCTTGTAGGTCCCCTTAAGATAGTGGGAAGCAATGTATGAACTACTTTCCTCTGTCAAGGTACAGTAAGAGTTCATCTTCCTTTAATGTTTAAGATACAGCTAGACTAGAATTGCAATAGAACACTGTACTCTCACACAACCTACAGCTGAGATTCCCCACAGAAAAGCATAACCACCTCCAGTCTGAGAGTGGAGAGCTCCTACAACAGCAATAGCTACACTTGAAAACAAGCCCATTGCCAACAGCTCTTTCGTTCTGTCCTCATTAATTGAATAGCTTCTAATAGAATGAAGAGTCACCTGGTATCCTGCACAACAGCATTAAAAATCATCTGGGCAGGAGGACCACATAAATCTTAGCAACACAGGTTATATTGCCAAAGACTCAGAAAGATTTGAACCACTACAATAGCTATTTAGACCTAAATTGTTCTTCTTGGCAAGTTGCAAAATTTGAGTGCATTAGACAGGTCTTGTAAATTCTAAATATTGATTGATTCTGGATGGCAAAGGAGAATGAAGTTACATGTCTGGAAACACATTTGCAATAACTTATTAACAAGTTATAAAGAAAGAGATGGTTCCAAAGTAGAGAAAAAATACACAAGATTAACTGCTTCTTATGGATTGACATACAAAGAATAACTTTATGCCAAGTTTTCTACTTATCTGGCTTCCATATGAGTTATGTATTAACATAAACATTACCCTCTAATCTTAGCAATAGAAACATAACTGTCAGCAGCTCCTTCAACTCTATCAGTTCAGCATATTTTGCTCCATCTGTCAGCAAACAGCAGCACAGTAAACAGACACAACAGCCTAGCTTAGCTATGAATATATAACAAAGTAAACCATCCATGTCAATTTAAGTCAAATTGCTATGGTTGCCAAAAACAGACATATTAGGTAACTGCTAGATTTGAACAAATAATCTTCCATAGCAGCATGAAAACAACATACCTCAGTTCCTGGAGTTCTAGACCTAACAGCATGACATCGTGTTAGGTATGCAAGCAACCATCTTTTCCTGGAGAACAGTAGCAGATTAAATGGCACCGACTGGGGCCTCAGCTATGCAAACAGGTGCTGGCAGGCTGGAGATTGCTGCTCTTGGTAATGCTCAGTTTCAGCTGTAACTAATTTAGAAAAAAAGGTAACTAAAAAGGAAGCCATTGTAGCTTTCTGGCCGGGGGGGGGGGGGGGGGGGGTGTGTCAGAGGTCAGAACAAGCTCATACTTAGCATATAATAGAGCAGCTTAAAGTCTCTTCAAAATTTTGGTGACTGCTACTGGAGTAGCCACACTAACTAGAAGATCTGCCTTGCGGGAGATAAGGTGGAATTGCCGACCATGCTACCACCTTTGAAAGGACTTAAATATTTGACTTTTTCCCATTTTCACATCACCTGGCTCAGGACTGTTTTCAAAACTGTGAAGCTCATTGATAAAGAGAAGATTCCCTCACGTTCAGGAAGGGCATACAAGTTCTGATTCAAAAGCATATATAACCTTTCTAGCATCTCTTACTAATTAGATTTTATAAATAATTAGGCTGCTAGGTAGCCTAGCTAAAGAGATCTAAACAGCCTTTTGAAGACATGAGAAAGCAAACTGCTTGCACTTGAGACTAACTAAATATGAACTGACTTTGAAAAAGAAGTTGTATAGACATAACTAAAAGAGGTCAAGCTTATTAATTAAAGTATCTTGACTGTGAAGCTGATGGTCAGAGCAAACTAAACCTGGACAGTTTAGGTCACAGACAGACTAAACTTGCATTTGTTGCAGAAGTGTGCAGAGATACCCTGTGTACATATTCAGCTACACTGGGCAGATGGACATCGCAAGATCTTGTTGCTGCACAGCTTGGAGTTTCAGCACTTAACATTCTTTTCTGTCTTTGCCCTTAGTTTCCTCATCTCCTGTGTATCCATCAGGATAGACAGAATGATAATATTTACTTCCTATAGGCATAATTTTAAGTTCAATACATTCAACATTTCAAAGCATTTTAGGGTATTTCTTGACATTCATCCCCATTTGTCCTCTCTCTGTAATTAACACTGTGTCTTTCTTTTTAAAATACCACTCTGTTTGCTCTGCTTTTCTCTCCACCCTGTCTTTCATAAAAACACTAAAGGCAAGAGCACAACTTTCCAATCTACACTGTTTGGAGTGGTTCATAATTAGGCAAAATGTGTTCACTGACACCTCTAGCAATTGCTCATTATGACAAAGCTGAGAAAACAAATTAAGGGAAAAGAATTAGGGAGGTCACTAACTAGAGAGCCATTTGAGACATAGAGGCATAATGAATAGCCTTCTGCAACAAGAGTACTGTGGCCACACAGACTGCCTTCTTTGGTGAACTGTGGAGACAGTTTATTTCTGTCATTCGTTTTGACCAAATCCAGGTAAAGTAATGACTTCAAAAGGTGGAAATGTTTGACGTGTTTTAGTTAAAATGACTATTTAAACAGTAAATGGGTGGCCTTGGCAGACTCTCAAGATGGGCATAGTAAGGACTTACCTCTTGCAAACCTTCCACTGACATGATTTCACTTAAGGACATATACTTTCATGTGGATTGTGTGGTTTCTTTATTTAAAAGCAGAGCCAAACTTTGCAGCGCAGAAAAATTTCAAATCCTGTAATTAGGGAATTCTTTTGCTAGAGGAGTGCATGGCTTTTATTGGCTTCACTTTTCCAGGCAGAAAACACTGTGAGTCTAAGTGAAGGAAAATAGAGTGGAAAACCAGAATTCAGCTCTGTACTAGAGCTACAGCAAACCTCATCATAAAAGTTTACATACAGACAATAAACAAAATCTCACCTCAGAGCCAAGCTACAATAAAGCAATGCCAAAGTAAATGGCTGGAAGAAACACATTCCAGCACATACCAATTAATATCAGTATTTAACAAAGAAGGAGATGGAGGTTGTGAAGAGAAGCAATATCTTTTAATTCTATCTATTCTTTCCAAAACAAACAACTTTATTCAAGTCTTATATTTTGACAGGACTCAGCCCTCCAGAATGCAATGAGCAAACACAGAAATGTGTCAGAAAAGTTCAGGACACTTGATGGCTTTCAGAACATTGCAGAACAAAAATATACTACTGTATTGTATTGTATTTCTGAACACAAATCAATGAACCAACACAGCAGTTTTTTGTGTGAGATGTAGGACATGCAGGCTGTGGAAACTGAATCTGACTCAAAGTCAGTTGAATAATTCCTATCAGTTTCCCTGAGACTGGGATCAGGTGTTTATGTTGAAAGAGGCCAGGTTGACAGCCCTGGTGACCATAATTTCTGTTTATCCACAAAACACACAGAGTACAGGCAGAAGCATGTGATCTTAACCCATAGTGAGTCCCCTGACAGGGGCCCTCAGTAGTTCACTGGAAGAACAACTTTAGCAGGTGAAAAGGGATTTTTTCCCATGTAACCCATTTACCCCGTGGCCTCTCTGCTGAGGCCTCTAATTACAGTCAAATGTCAGCTTATTTCTCCTTCCCCAAACTATTGTCACCTTCAGTGGTTCTGATTTAATTGAAACACTTTTTGCCTCAGTTTGGTAATTCACTCCAGTTACAGCTGTAGCTAACCAGACTAACAGGCTTTGCAGGCTTAATTATTATGTGATCTTGCAAAATCAGCCAGAAGTGTCTACAACCCTGAGAAATCCCTGACCTTGAAGAGGAGTTGGTGCCTACTCCTTAAGTTTGCATTTATTTCTATGTGCATGGCAATGAGAACAGCCATTGCTGACATCTTTGGTTGGGATAAGGGGATTGCTTCTTTTGCAAAGGGCCAGCACAATCACCGACAAGTTCCCCAGCAGAGCAGCATCTTACAAACAACCTTGTTCATCAGCTATTCATTGAAAAGTTTCAGCCACATGAAATTTATCTTATAGGAAATACAGGAAATAAGACAGTTCAAATAGGTCATAAAAATTATCTCTGCTAACCTGCTATGTTTTTCCATTTAGAAATTATTTTGTTGCCTGATGCATATACATCTCCTACCACAAGAACTGCAGGCAAGACTTACAGTATGAAAAAAATCTAAACAAACCAGGCTCTACTCAAAGTTAGTAGCTATACAGATGTAATTGCAAGAATCTACAGAAATTTTTAAAGAAAAAAAAAAAGTCACCATATTGAACTCTTCAAAGGAACAGTATTGTTTAACTAAATTCTAGAGATTTTTTCTCCTAAAAGGACACTAAAACTCACATAATTTTCTTTCAGTTCTCTCGGTAAGTGTTTTAAGCAATACCAATTCTGCCAAAGAACAAATACTTTTCATTTCCTAACTTATCCACCTTTAGCATGCTTCCACCTGCCCTGTCCCACATGGCTGCAAACCACCAGCTCAGAGGTGAAGAATGCAGCCCTTGTCTATAAATCCACAATGGAGCTGACATATCTCACCTGAGGTGTGAGAGCCATGTTCTCCAGTTCTGTGAGGGGCTTTTGGGCAACTGACGCGAAGATCAACCCTACACAAGGGTGTAAGTGGTTTCAAGAGACGGTCTCTGGTAATTTTCAGGATGTCAACTAGCTCTCTAAACACTTACCTCATGTTATCCGGCCTTTTACCACCTAGCTTTGACACAATGCACACACGCACACAGAGCAAGCTCTGCAGCTCAAGAAATTCTTCAGTACGTACAGATGAAGTCAGTCTAAATAGCTTTCCCCTACTGTGACTCCGTAATGGAGCTAAATCATTCTGTTCTTTATGAAAGGGAAAATGTCCATTTGGAAAGTATAGGAGGTGCAAAACTGTTCCAGTCTATCCTCCCCTCAGTTTAAAAACGTCAGGCTCATGAAAACAAAGGCCAGGAGAATTTAACAATGTGGAAGGGCCTGGTTCGGCTCAGGATCCCTCCAGAATCTTCCCCAGTTGCCATTGCTCCAGTATTACCAGCATTGCTGCTTTTGCATTTTCCACACCAGCACATAGCAGAGAAGGCAAAAGAGAATTCAGCTATGTCTACAGCAGTCTCGATGCCTGATCATAACACTGTGTGCAAAATTGTCAGCTGGCAGTACCACGTACTGTAGAAATTGCCTTGTGTCTCTCCATTCCTAAACATTGTAATACTGCAGAAGTCACACTTGCCGCTTCAGCTCTTGTGACACACAAAAATGACCAGTGCACAAACCCCAACGACCTTCGCCTTCATTTTGTTCACCCTCAAAGCCCCTGCATGGCAGGACAAAGCTTCCATCCCTGTTTTACAAGAAGAGAAGCACGGCCTGGAGATCTGTGCTGACCCCAGACAAAACTGCCTAAGTGCCTGACTGCTGAAACCAGCAGCACTGAACATCCAGGCCTAAGATTATTTTCATTAACTGCAGCAAACTTCTAACTTCCATCCTCTTCCATCCCTTGCTTCAGCCCCCATTTGCCTGCTCATTACTTAACACTTTTACAATGTGGTCCACTCATCTGTGTGGTTCTGATAGCAAAGGGTATAATAAAATAAAATAAAATTAAAAAAAACCCATTACCTGCTTCTTTCAATTCTTTATCTTCCCCACGTCTGTTTTTGTCGTCTTCCTCTAGGAGATAAAGATGAGCTCTGTCCCCTGACATCTTCATGGAAAATACATAATGTTAATTATTTCTATTATATTTTACTTTTAAAATTATTTATTTTTAATTATTAATATAGTATTATTTCCTTTTTATTATTTATTATTATTTACTTTTTATTATTACTTACTTTATAAATGTGGAATGAATTTCCAAGCTGGCAAAAAACAGCAGGCCTGTAAATTCTTGCTGAAATCCAAACTTAGTTTTCTTTGCTTGTCTGCGCCACTGTGAAATTGGAATTATCAGGCCACAGGAGCACCCAGCTGAAATCCAAATAGGTTCCCACTTTCCTCTCAGGATACTCAAATTTTCCAGTATCCCTGACTAATGTCAGGATTAACAGATCTTTGGGATCATGGCCTAGTGTAAGGAGGGGACCCAACATCTAAGCCAGGCACAGCAGGCAGCTGTGAGTCAGTGTCTAGAGCAGAAGGGAAACTCTGCCTGGCACAGCTCAGAACTGATAGCTGCTGGCTGGAGGCCTCACGTTAAAGAGCTGTGATTGGGACCCGAGGGGCTATGGAAGGAGACCTCTAGCACCATCCCAGACTCTGCATCACTTTAACTTGAGGGAAAGGCTCCACTTCAGGGATTCTGGCTGGCTAGCTGCTCCAGGAGAAAAGCCAGAGAAACAGAGCCAAACCCAGCACCTTCGTGCTCCTAATGTCATGTGTGACATGTGAAAGGCTGAGGGCAATATGCTGTGCCATCTAGGTGACTGCCACATGCCTGCCACCAGGCTGCCAACCCCAGGCCTTTTTGAGTCTCGTGTACCAGATCACAGAGCAGGCAAAATCTCTTCAAAAGTGATAGGTTTATACTCTCACAAAAAGCAGGGCCAGCAGAGTAAGGCCCAAAGGCTGTGAGGGGGACTGGGCCCGCTCCGAGATAACAGGCCCTCAACACCAGCACTCTGTCAGCAGCAGAAAGGGAAAGGAGAAACAATCCTCACAGCTCACCCTCAGTTTAATGACTGCTGGCTGAGGAAAAAAGGATGTCCTTCTGACACAGAGAGGAGGAACAAACTGGCCAGGCCTCTCTGCCTGTGGTGAACATTTGCAGGAACTTGCCACTGAGCTGCATTTGGCATAATTATGGAATTCAGTGATTCTGATGGGATTGTCTAATCTCTGTTCCCTGTGCCTAGAGTCCCTTATTAAAAGTCCTATTCTCATGGTAACTCCTTTCTACACATAACAGTCTTTTGATCACAGCACTACTTAAAGATTTGGTGTATTCTAGCTAACATAATTTAAACTATTAAGGTGACATTTCTCTGTTACCTGTGTAAAGGCAAGCCCTTGGTAATTCCCACCTAAACAAGGACACACACACACAAACAAGGATCATAAAATAGAATCTTAAAATCATAGAATCAGCCAGGTTGGAAGGGACCTCCAAGCTCATCCAGCCCAACCTATCACCCAGCCCTAGCCAATCAACCAGACCACGGCACTAAGTGCCCCATCCAGGCCTTTCTTGAACACCTCCAGGGACAGCGACTCCACCACCTCCCTGGGCAGCCCATTTCAATGTCAATCACTCTCTCTGTCAAGAATTTCCTCCTAATATTCAGCCTAGACCTCCCCTGGCACAACTTGAGACCATGTCTCCTTGTTCTGTTGCTGGGTGCCTGGGAGAAGAGACCAACCCCTCGTGGCTACGACCTCCATTCAGGTAGTTGTAGACAGCAATGAGGTCTGCCCTGAGCCTCCTCTTCTGCAGGCTGCACACCCCCAGCTCCCTCAGCCTCTCCTCACAGGGCTGCGCTCCAGGCCCCCACTAGCTTCGTCACCCTTCTCTGGACACGTTCCAGCACCTCAACATCTCTCTTGAATTGAAGGGCCCAGAACTGGACACAGTATTCAAGGTGTGGCCTGACCAGTTCACAGTAGATTCCCAGTCTCTTCCTTGTCTAAACAACAGACCTATAAGAGAGTCTGAAAGTAACTGCACATCTTCAGACAGATCTACAGTGCCTCTAACCCTGGCTCTAACCTCTAATCCTTCTGTTGGGTGTCATTCAGTCACTTCCTCTCCAAGGGGAAACACTCAGCCATAGCACAGATGCAGGCAACACGACTGATAGTAAACTCTCTAGGATGGGAGGGGAAATAGAGAAGCAGCCTGCTGGCTCAATGAAATCACAATTAGCTCAGACATCAGCCAGCTCAGACAAACACGCCGAGGTCTGATACCTTCCACCTAACAGATCCCTCTAAATGCAAGCACAAGTCAAAATGTTGCAATATTGTGATTTCCTTGGTACACAAGTGAATTCCAAATATTTCTGCATTGCCTCAGGAGACAGCTCCATTAGTACCCTGTCACTATCCTTTTGGGGTTTGGCAGCTGATCTTTTTACTGACGCATGTCTGTTACTCCTGTTCTTCGAACTTTGATGAGTGCCAGTGCATATACTTTAACAACTACAGACAAAATCAGAGAGGCTGAAATGTATGTTTCACATCAGAAAATATATATTTGGATTATGGACTAAATGATACTCTATATATGTTAATCAGCATGAGGAGAGGACAAAAGAAAGAAAACGCCTTTGGATCAAAGAGTAAGTCTAAATACTTAACTCTGCAGATCATCAGAATGGTGCTGGCTCAGGATTCTCTTGTTGTCATTATCTCCTTGCTCTATGCAAGCCTGAGAAACTTCTATAACAGCAATTCCCAAGTTATAGAGTATAGGGAGCTGCCTTGCTCTCCTTCTTATTGCCACAGAAGCCCTTGGAAAGAAAAAAATATGCACCAGCTTAACTCTTGCAACATAATAAGATGAGGAGATCAGCCAGCTGGAAGCTTCCTCTAGAGATTAAGCAAGAAATGAAAGTAAATCCAATAAGCACCAACTTGCTTCTTATTTATGGCTGGCAGCTTCAGGCTTCAACAGCCTTCAAGTGGAGAAAGGAACAAGACAGCCAACTGGCCAATCATCAGGGAAAAGAACAGAAATAATAAAATGAAATAATTGGAGGACAAACAATTTATTTTCTCACTTCAAAGGTCTGATTGTACAGAAGCAACAACCCTCCAGAACTGCTGCAGACATGTTCACAACGTAAGAGACAGTGGTGTCCACGTGGCATTTATGAATGGCTCCCCTGAAAAATTACTGAACTGAGCATTAGAACAAAGACTGAAGAAAAAAGGGTAAGTAAAGATACAGGAAGCATGAGAATGATAAAATACAACATAGATTTAGCAAGAGTAGATGATGACAGACTAATCCAGTATCCTTTCCTAAGGTAACTGATGGTGTAAGGAAACAGCAGAAAAATACAGCAGACTTAAAACAGAAGGTGAAAGGGCTCATTAATAAGGAGACTGGGCTATCATACAGGATAACTTCCAACTAGAACAATAGAAATAGCACATTAATGTATCTCAAATCTGATGTTTACTAAATCTGCAAACAACTCTCAGAAGGTAGATGGCAAAGCTGTTTAGGTTGCAAAAGACCTTTAAGATGGAGTATGTGTACTAAGCTGGTGACATACACTTGTAATGGACTGAAACATCTTAAACTTGTAGTGTAAATCAACAAATACTCAGCAAGATACTGCAAAAAATGTATGACACATTTACATACAGATAAAAAAGACCAACAAAACTAAAAAAAAAATTATCCTTACCATTTTGAGTCTTAAAATCTGCCACCTACATTCTCAATGCATGCCAACCTGGCACATGTTTCAAATTGTTTAGCTACCAAAAACCAGATAAATACCTCTGAAGGACCAAATTTCCCCCTCAACAGCCCCACAAGGTTTTCTCTGTTTTGGCTATAGATAGTAACTCTAACTTTGCTGAGAGCACACGACTTGACTTGTGGATGAAAAACTGGCAATCAGCACTTCCAGCCTAGAAAGCCAACTGTATCTTGGGCAGCATCAAAAGAAGCATGGCCAGCATCTAAGTGAATGAAAAATTATTTGGACAGATTTTCTTTTCCAGCTTCCCCAACAGTTTAATGCAGATCCCACACAAATTAAGAAACACCTACGCTTTAGTTCAAGTCTTGCAATGCAATAAACAAAATTTTTGCAGAAATAGAAGTTACATGACAGCACAAAAGCACAAATGATTTTACAGCACACAGCATGAAAAACAATGTATTGCATTTTCTTCCACGCTAAACATAAATTTAGTCATTCTGAAACTCTAAACTACAGAACTGAATTCCAATAGGTCTGCATGTATTGCCCCTGTCACTGCTAGACCTGTGTTCAGTTCCCCCTAAAGTAGGGAGAACTGCCTTGAAAATGAAGCTAGCATGAGTTGAAACCAGCTTGTGAAACATCTAAGTTCAGACAGCAGATCCAACAAGGCTTCAGCCCTTGAGGTAAAACTGTGAAATCCAAAATGCCATGAAGTTCAATTGCAATACCATGAAAAGACTTTTGAATTACAGGGGAGGATGGGGGAGTAGAGGGGTTACAGTGAACACAAGCAGATAACTCTAAGCATTGTAGGTAATGAACCCATAGGTAGGTCTTTTTTTTTTTTATTTTTAAGGTTACTTTGAGTTTCACCTTTTTTTATGTCTGTGGAGACATCACAGAAATTGGCAGAAGAAATCATACCACCCACACAGGATTTTCATTTTGCACAGGGGCAGAAATGCCAAATACATCTTTCACAATTTTAATATCAGCTCCAGTAAGATTTCCTTCAGTGTAACAGCGTGATTAAAAATAACTGTTCCACCATTACATTTCAATTTGATTTTAAACATAAAAACTACCATTTAAAATCTAAGATATTATGGTATAGAGCTGATAAACAATGATTTCCTATCACAAACAGAAAGGTGGAAATGAAAAAAATGTTCTATACTATACTTGAAGAAGGCAAAAAGAAAAACAATCTCCAGATGGCCTCATTCTCCTCTGTGGATCTGAGTTTAGCCCAGACTATGTTTACTACATTGCATCTGTCATCCTTCTGACTGAGCTTCCATGTGCATCACAGGAAGCCCAGGAAATCACATCTTAGAAAACTAAGTCTAATTACAGTCACTGGTTCACAGATATGACTGGAATATGCAATATTTAAAATCTGTGGAAGAAACTACAGTGAGAACTCAAACCTAAATTTAAGGGAATATTGTGCGATCTTTGACAAAAGAAGTCGAGAGTCTACATGGAAGATCAGGGTTCTCTGATCAGTCAAAAAAAACCCAAACCAAAACAAAACAATTTCCTTGCTGTTGTTGGCAGGGAAGAAGCTTTCTTAATGTTGGTTCCAGACACCTTTCACAAGTATTTTCTTTGCTAAGTATTCCTCAAAGACTTAACTTATGTGGTGTTCTAAACACATGTGCATAAGAATATTGTAACTAAACTAAAACTACAAGGAGACCTGGAGGAGTTAGATGCATTTAACAACTTAGGCATGTTATCTCTTTTTCTTGAAAAACATTATTCATTCACATCATGTTCTGTGAAGAGTTCTTTGAAATACATGTTTTGTTGAACACATGCCTGCTTCTGGATTCTTCCCCCACCATCTGCTCTGTTTTCTGCTCTGCACTTTCACTATGCAATGGGCCATCCAAGCCACTGTTTTTTTTTTGCTGTTTAGTTGAATAATTGAGCTTTTAAAACAAAAGAGGGGCGGGGAAGAAAAAAAAGGATATTTCGAGATGTCTGGGTACTGTTTCTGAATGGTGTGCATTGTCATCTGTGTTTGGAAGGCACACAACCTAAAAACTGAGAATGAAAGCTTTAGTAAAAGAAATGTTTTTTATTGGAAAATTAATGTAAAGATGTCACAGCTTTGTTTCTCTACTTAGAGTCTGATTTTTTTTTTTAATTTTTTTTTTTAATGTAGTTCCCCAAAGTGCTAACAGAACAAAGCTCTGGCTGTTAGATGAGGGTATTTGAAACTAGTTCTCATTTAGGAAAGATCTTCTTCTTAAGAAACAGCTCAAATGCATACACATGAATTAAAAAACCCAAAACTTACTTGGCTTCACATGAGTCCCTCTGCATGCTTACAGTTTGCTTTTTTGTTTCACGTAATTTATTTTTAAAAAGGCATCACTTTATAAGGATATATTCAGCTCTGTATCATTTGTGAACAAATTGTGCTCCCCAGAGAAAGAGCAAACAAAAGAAGAGGCTTCTCCCTTTTTCAGGCACTATGAGCCTCAAAACATTCTCACTGAATTCTGTCCTACATGTCATGTGGCCAAACTGAAATTGCTTTGAGAAATACAGTGGTGGATTATAAAGATTATAAAGATTTGTGAAAACAGACAAATGCAAAGGGATAAAAATATGACAGAAAAATATTTTCCAATTAATGTCTATGGAAACCTAGTCAGCGATCCTCCAAACAGGGAGCAGAAGGAATGTCATATGGTTCTCTTGCATGTCTGGAATGTTCCCAACGTGTGCTCACTGAAAAAATAGAAATGACTGGTATGTTTGAGATGATGAACAAAGTGGTTGTAGTGAATTACCTGCTTCTCATTACTTAAAATGTTGATACAAATTAGTATATTTTAAACACTTATAGAATTCCCAGTGGAACTACAAATGTCCATCACGGCATTCAGGAGCCTTCACCGAGAAATCACACAAAGAGTCCTTTGCTGAAAAGGCAAGGGGGCAAAACAGTCTCTAGAGAGTTCTGTTTGGTTTGCTTCAAATATTCTTCCTGCAGTTCTCCATCTCTGGAAGACAAAGGAGGGGGAAATCTTCTCCCTGATGCTAGCATGAATTTAGCTTGTGTCTTTGTGTCTCCATGGAGACAATGTAAACACATCTGTTTTCTTTTTACACTTGCGATGGAAGCATTCTACACAGAATTCATCATAGTAGGGAACAAAAACACTATCTATCTCAGGGCAGAAATGGGGAGAATTCTTTAACACAGTGACCAAAGCAGAGCTGGTTTAATTCCTTTCCATCAATGATCACTGTCACCAGAGGGGAAAAAAAAAAAAACATACTATCAAAAAAAGGTCAGTGAGTGCAAAGACATAGTTTAAAGCTCAGCATTTGTGTCTCTTGATTCTTGAATTTTATGTTTAGTAAAATACTAGATACTGAAGTCATCTTGCAAGGCAGGGGGGAGAACACAAATGCAGGATATTCAAGGTCATCAGGTGAAATGCAACATTCTAGAACTCCAAAAGTTCAGTATGATATTCTACTGTTGTCACAGCTGTTACACATTGTTGCCTCTTTGCGTAGCCTCTACAGATGAATAATTCTCATGGCCTGACAACAGAGCTTTATTATAGAAAATATTCGGTGTATCCATTATTTGTAACTTTATTTTACATTTCCCCAATTAATGAAAGAGGCAAGTGTTGCACTGCAACTGTGTCAAAAGATATTTGTCCATCTCCTTAAACACATTTCAACTCCAGAACTGGCAAAGGAAAGCAGAAGTTCAAACCAGCATTCATTGTTTCAGTCGCTGTGTGTTCATTCAGTGCCTGAGGCATCTTAAGCTGGTTTGTACTGGTCACAAGGAGTCTCATGTTCCTTGTTAATATATGAGGATAATGGAGTGCACTGCTCCTGAACGTCAGTGTCTGCAAAAAGAAGAAACATGAAATCAAGATATATTACCAGAATTGTAGGAGCCCTAGTTAAATCAAGCCATTGTTTCAGAATATACACCACATTTACCATAGCCACATGACCTTCATGCATTTCTAGTATTCCAGCATCTTATTCATCATTCCTGCTTGTACAATATTTAGTCTTCAGTATGAAGTAGTCCCAGGATGCACTGAACTATTTTAGGCTGTGACCAGACACCTAGAAATAAGTTCTTTCTGTGAAGTACCTTCACTTAAACAGAAGCGATTGCTCTTGAAAGCCACACAAAGGTCTTCACAGTAGTAAGGAAACAGAAATAGTGTTTTAAAGATATATTGGCAATTGCAAATATCAAACCTTTTTGTTAATGGACTAATAAAATGATAGTAGCTTGCCTTAGAAAAAAAGAGTCAATTCATATACTTTATAAGGAAAGTATTTAGAATATTAAGAAGGAAAGTGACTAATCTATATATTCAATAGCTTATCATTTTAAAGGCCCTTGGCAGGTTTACACAATAAGCAAGATAACATTACCCTTCTAACACTCATGACACAGTGTTCAGAGCTTCAGATTCTGACAGCTACAGCCCACCTCAGGCTTTTCCAAACCACTATATGAAAATGAGATTTTTTGATATCTTTCCTTCATGCTACTAAATAACAGCCATTTCCCAGACATTTGGGACTGAAAGAGATGTGTATGTGCAGCCCCTGTGTATAACAGTATATTAATTCATAGATGAAAGCTTTAGGGTCTTTCATTAAAAGTGTGAGTATATTTAAATTAACCATATTAATTTGTCTTTAACTAAATACTTGCTTCTCAGATAAGCACCAACAAATAGATCAGGCATCCATTTATTCCGTGCAAGCTTCTAAATGAACATTACTCAGTGTTTTGCAATGTTTAACATTTTGGTTGTCATTTTCTTCCCTACTAAAGAAAACTCCAAAATTATGAAGGCAAAATTATGCAGAATTACTTCTGTAGAAATAATTCCCTTATCGTGGAAGTCTCTGCTTTGCACAACATGTGTCAGAGTTAGACATGCAAAAGGGAATAAAACATTCAAAAACCTTGGAACCTTTTCCTTCACTTTTCTCCACCCCAAGATTCTTCTATTCATATTATAATTCAGATAATAAAACTTGTGATATGAAAGAGTAGGGAGGATAAGAACAATAAAGCAGCAGCAAGTTTAGTAAACAATACCTAAGTAGATATTCTAGATTCATTATCTAAAGTTCAAAAGGCACTTCTCCAGAGAGCTTCCATCTGCAGCTTTTGAAGTTCTTGCTGTGCTGAGGGTGTGTGTATTTGTATGTTCACACAGGTTTGAAAGGTTTTCTGTGCAACGATTCATCAATGAGAGTAAATACACAGTAACTGAATGTACAGAAGTAGGCTTGGACAACAGAATCACAGAATTAACCAGGTTGGAAAAGACCTCTAGCATCATCAAGTCCAACCTATCACCTAACCCTTTTAACTAACTAACCCATGGCACTAAGTGCCTCATCCAGTCTCCTCTTAAACACCTCCAGGGGTGGTGACTCCACCACCTCCCTAGGCAGCCTGTTCCAGCAGGCAATCACTCTCTCAGTGTAGAACTTCTTCCTAAAGTCCAGCCTAAACCTGCCCTGATGCAGTTTGAGACTGTGTCCTCTTGTTCTGTCACTGGGTGCCTGGGAGAAGAGACCAACCTCTGCCTGCTACAACCTCTTTTCAGGTAGTTGTGGAAAGCAATAAGGTCTCCCCTGAGCCTCCTCTTCTCCAGGCTGCAAACCTGTTTTGCTCCTGAGTGAAAGAAACTAACAACATAGATCTGTTGACTTCAAAGGAACAATGCACTCCATACCTGCAAAGGACTAATTCCTGGAACGGACTTTTTGTTGTTAATATCCTCCTTTGAAAAAACCCTACAGGTATGTAAAAACTGTTCCTAAAATCTAATCAAAATCTGATGAAAAGGCAACAAAGTCTTCCATTAACTTGGCTGATACTGAATCAGGGCTCTAAACCATTAGCACAAACACCTGCAAACCCAATAATTAGATGTTTATTGCTCTGCGTTTCAATTCTTGCACAATGATAATTTGCTATAGATGGATTGCTACAATTCCTGTTTCCTCAGAGTTCTGTTCTACTGTGCATGTTTCATAATGCTTGTTCCCCCTTAGTGACAGTATTTATTAAATTATGTAGTCTGATTTATATCTATCTCCATTTCCTACTAAGCTTGTTACACCCTTCAGTCAACAATTTGTACAACTGGGTCCCTAGAAATAAACATATATTTACTTCTGAGATGTCACCTAAAGGGTTTATATTAATCTGACTAAGAAAAGAGGTAATTGCAGGTAAGAGCTCAAACAGATTTTGTCCCTATCAAATCTCAGCATTCCCAGCTGCCCAGAAACTCACAGGAGATTGGGGTCTGGGCACAATAGGCATCTGTCTGGCCTATGTGCATAACTGAAACTGAACAGCTATGCATTGTTGGGAAGGATTATGCCTTCCTGGTAAAACAACTGCTGAAATCATGAGGAAAGAATGAAGGAATCACACAAAACAAAAGAAGCTTAAGCATAAACTTGGAAATAAAAATAAAAATAGTGAAGTTTGCAGCTTGCAAAACACCAAAGTGAGTCTAAAATACATGGCTTGAAATCATTTTAGTGATGAGCATAAACGAAAAGAAGGTAGGAGCAGTAATGGGAAGTGCAATGCCCTTACACTCACAAACATCCCTTTATATATTTTTTTTATCCCAGCACAAATCCCTCTCCACCTCTTCCCTATCCATAAACCATGTTTGCTCAAGCCCTGTCTTCTTTCACAAGTCAGACAAACGCTGCCCTCCCACCTTCCTGCTCTGAAGGCAGAAATGTTCATATTACACCAATTTCTGTTTCTAATGAGTAGCACCTTGCCTTTCCATTTTATGCACAGCTTATTGCAATTAACACAAAAGGTCTTTGACATCAGTAGATTTTGAATCCGTTTTGAAACTCTTAGCCCAGCATGCATGTGAAGTGGGAACAGAATAAATACCTTACATCCAGGCCCAGGCAACAAGAAAAATCAAATGTCTAGAATTAGACAGCACTGAGGCTAGTGAGAAGCCCTTCTGTTCAGGAAGAAATAAGAATCAGTTGTTTGTTAGTTCTCTGATATTCAGGCAGGTTTCTAAATATAATCTGTTGCTTCACTTTCCATTTCCTAAAGGTTTAAAAATCATATTACGAAGGCTTGGAAACAAGGTTCTATGAGCAGCAGAAGTTTGGATAGCATCCAGCTTCTCTCTAATTAGCTCTGAGAAAAACTAGGTGGTGAGATTTGGCTAGTTCAATCTTAACACAAAGTGTCTTTTATCGTCCTTTCCAGGACAATAAAAGACACTTTGTGAAGATTTCATACTTTTGTTTCAGTGTTGGGCTTATCCATCTAAATGTTTCACGTTTATTAGCTCTGCAGCTGCCATTTTTATGCTAGTTAAAAATCACAACATTCAATATTTATTTCAGAGAGGTATCTGCTACCTCGCAAAGGGAGCCCCCCCCGGCAGGAAGATGTGCTAGCTTTCACATTGCAATTTCAGCTGTTTAATTGCTAACTAGATATGCAGGATGTCAAATAATCTTCCAAAGATGTGTCACAGAAAAGACAGACACCAAATCATGTCCTCTCAAAGGACAGGTCAGATGATTAAAGCTGAAGCCATTAGTCAGGGTTGGCCGTGACGTTTTTTGTGCCTTTCATAATATCGAACCGATGAATTTCATGACATGCCAATACTTAAAATGAAAAGGGCACAGTAATTAGTACAAAGCATGAAAGGAATGTGATTTTATAATGTCAATTTTTTGACTGCATCATGCATAATGAATTGAGCTTGTAAGTTTTCATTTGACAAAAAACACCAAACTATCCTTGGAGAAAATTAGAAAGCATTTCTTTAAGTTTTTGGCAAGTAAGATAGAAGTCACAGTGCCTGAGCTACTTCTCAATAAAACAAACATTTATTATTGTTATTCCAGAGTAGAAGTCATTACTCAGTATTTACTGACAATATTCTTCTGCAGCCATGGCTGACCAGCTCAGGTCTGACAGAGCCCAGCTCTGGGCATACACCCAGCTGGCACTCTTGGATCACAGTAGCTCTTGTCCCCTTTTCAACTTGGCTGGCAAAGCATCAGCATAGATCCTAGGGATGAATTAATCTACTATATAAATATATACCACAGACTCTTCCCTTGGGAAAAGTTTATGTTCACAAAAAGCTGTCATTCTAATTGGAAGTTTTGTTGACACAGGAAGTGGCATTTAGTTACAATTTAAGACATTTATCAGAATTTATTCCAGAGCTTTTCAAAAAGGATATTCACTAGAAATGCCTTCCAAATATCAGTGAAGGAAAACACAAAACATATGTTTTCTTGGTATGTTTACACTTCAACATGTCCAAGTTTTTGTATTTGATTCTTTCCAAAGCTCAAATTAATATTAATTTGCAGGGAAATTCAGAATTAAAATGGAGGTAGAAAGACCAAGACAACTTTTGGGAAGTGTAGTTTCTTCCTTTTTCACTCCAGTCTCCAATTTTTTAAAGGAAACAATTAATATGGTCACTATTTATGAAGTTTTAGAACAGCAAACAAGTACACCAAAACACAAAAACTTTTACTCTCATTCTTCCTATGTAGTCAATGTATCAATATCTTTTTACTTATAAATTGGAATATTGATGTAGAAACCGGACGCAGCAGGTCTTGAAAAAGAACTCAGATTACTTAACCATTCTAGATCAAATCCATCAGACCAAGTGAGATTGCTGCTCCCTAGTTAAAGACACAACGAAAAATTCAGATCAGGCATCTTGTTTACTAGAGGAGTAGTTTTGCACTCCTCTAGTAGAGGAGTAGCACTATGCCATTAGGGATGACATTGGTAATAGCTTGAAGAGTCTGTGTAAGACTTGACTGGTATTCTGAATTCACTAATCACATGAAGAAACAAATATGGGAAGTGTGAAATCCATGATTTCCTAATACAAACACTATTCACAACAGCTATTCTCCTATTCAGAAACACAGAATAACTGCACATTTTCACCTCCCTCCCTCAAATGCAAATACTTTGAAGCAGTGGGATAAGAATGTATTTGGGAAGATAGTTTTCTCTTAACTCACCAGAGAAGACAGGCAGCACTACACAAGAAAACTTGTGGGCAGAGATGAAATTAATCAAGTGTTAATGCTGGTTGTCCAAATCCACAGAACAAAAGAGTGCTCTCAATCAGGGGAATCTTTCTCCAGTGCCAGTGCTCTGAGCACATCCTCCCCACTCCTGCAGGTTTGGCTGCCTGGGCTGAGTTCAACAGTATAGAAGACTTCAATTTACAAAGTATGTTTCTGCGAAGCAGGATCAGATGGTCTTGGTTAAAGAGATATACTAGAGAGTGTATTAAAAAAAAATAATTTACTGGACTCAGCTGAGACACAAGTGGAAAAAGCAGTAAGTTCCAGACAGAACAAAAAGTGGTGTCCCACCATGCCGAAGTGTTTCTGTCCAGCTCAAAATATCTTGTCATTGCAATAAGGGGTGTGCACCAAATCTTAAGGACATTAAAGGCAACTGATATAGCCAAGGCTTTCTAAATATTCACGTAGATGTGTATTATGGATTTTTGTAAAACAAATAGGCAACTTATTTAGGATGGTTCCTGTCATCTTGTAATGTTGATACAAGTAATAGTACATAAGATGTAATTAGCATTTCTAGTCCCATCATCTCTCCAAAGAAAGCTGGCCTCTGCTCCAAAACCCACATGTAATTAACTAGCATACAAGAACACGCTGCTGAGCAAGAGTACTGTGTTTTAAAAGCAAGACTTCCCCTTCTTCTCAACAGGTGTTGCACAAAATCGGTGTCCAGTTAGTAAAATGTGGTAAATATTTCTGATCTGTGTGGAATAGGAGTTAGTTTTGCGCTGAGGGAGCTGAACACTGTGTATACTCTTCTGTGGAGCTGATTTCACAGCTGCATCTCACCAGCTGCTGTCTGTAGGCAAACTTCCCAAAGTGACTTTCTAGCAAACATTTCACGATTTATTATCCATCTGGCAGTCAGCACTATACTGTCCTCAACTCCTTCTTAGAGACAGTTTTCTCTTTGAAATCCAAGCATCACTGTAGTATCATTAATTTTAAAAACACGGGACTCCAAACCTCTGGAGAAAAGGTTCAAGTAACTTTTTTCTGTAAAGGCGTCTGCTCTGTTGAGCTTCTCTCATATCAAGCAGGTATGGCTCCAGTGCTTGAAAGAGAAACCAGGGCAACTAAACCACATCTTCCATTAATGTAAACCAGCACAGTGATTTACATCACTGCAGATCTGGCCAGTACAGTTATAGTTTATACCAGATTTAACTTTTGATGGTGAACATCGCCCAGAGCCTAAGCAATCAAATGCAGCATACAATTATTATGAACAAGTAACCAGGTTTGGACTTTTGTGTACATAATTAATTCAGATATTCAGTTATACCCATTTAACTTATTGTTTAATAAAGTCCTATCCCTCACATAACTAAGCAATATGAGCAATATGAGCGCTCTTACACAGCACTCAACTGAATCTCAGGATTTCCAAAATCAAAAGCAAACATGTCCTAGAGAAAAAATGTAAAAGCTCTAAAGTTCTCCTGTAATCAATTCTACATTCTTTCTTATTGGAGTTCAGGTTTTTCAAATCCCACCCAACAATCCTAATACCTAGAACATATTCTAGGGAGGCTCAAGAATCATAGAATCGACCAGGTTGGAAGTGACCTCCAAGATCATCCAGTCCAACCTACCCATCAACTAGACCATGGCACTAAGTGCCCCATCCAGGCTTTTCTGGAACACCTCCAGGGACAGCGACTCCACCACCTCCCTGGGCAGCCCATTCCAATACCAATCCTAACATCCAACCTATACCTCCCTTGGCACAACTTGAGACTGTGTCCCCTTGTTCTGTTGCTGGTTGCCTGGGAGAAGAGACCAACTCCCACCTGGCTACAATCTCCTTTCAGATTGTGTAAATGGCTGTTTCCAACAGCTAAGACAGCAAGTACCACTCTGTGCACCAACAACAAGCCAGGAAGGAGATTTGAAATGACATGAAAAGGGCAGCCTAGCTCCATGAAGTGTCAGTTAGAGCAAGCAACAGTATGCAGGCATCATTATCAATTCTGCAAGCAATTATCTACTCCTTACATCGTTCACATATCAGTGTGGCTCATTCACATCTGAAATAAGTGAAATAATAACGCTTCTGGTTCCTCACAGAAGAATTGAGAGGAACTAATCAGTGCTGTAAAGCTCTGTAGAATTTATTTCTGAAAACAAACAACCAACCTTTTAAAAAAAGCAGGATATCATTACTCATGTGAGAGCACTACAGAAAATCAATTACTGCTGCATCTTTTTAGGTCATTTTGTTGGACACAAATTCCAGTAATAATATTTGGTGTTCTGCATATTCCCTAAAGAGCCTTACCTCCTCAGTGTGCATCAAGACACAATGTAGATTTCTAGCCAAGCTACTTTTTCAGATTGCCACAAGCCATAGTTTGTTTTGGAGTGTTTGGTGGTTTTTTTGTTTTTGGTTTTGTTTTTTTTTTCCAGAGGGATGAGGGAAAAGGAAGGCATAATACACTTTGCTGTGACCTATCTTTCAGCTCCCCTACTATCTTCCTGGGAAACAACATTGTTTTTGCAGCTGTTAATCCCTCTCCTCATCCTCCCACCCCCTCCACCTTTTAAATGAGTCTTGAATTCTGTAATGGAAATTAGGAAGTCTTATGGAGTTTGAGGTACACTGAAGCTATCTCACAGACTCAGACACTGTTCACCTAATTTATGATCTTTTGTCTCAAACTAGGTAAGTGCTAACGAAACTAATTAACTGCTGAAGTATGAATCTCAATCTGTTCATCTAGAATTAACTGCTGATGCAAGTAGGGCAACAGGTAATTTATAGAGAAAAGAGTTTCCATTTTCCATCTTTCAGAGTCTTTAGTCAACCTTCCAAAACAGCCCTGCATTTTAAGGAGTTGTTTTTGTCACAGTCACAGAAGCAGTAGGGAGTAAGGGGAGAAGGGATGATAAAACTAACCAAGTATTTCAGAATTCAGGCTTCAACCTTGAGTGGATGATGTCAGAGCTGCTAAGCTCTAGCAGAAGTGTCAGTATGGAAAATAAACTAAAACAGATGGGTCTGCTCCCTGACAGAGCAACCTTTCCAAAGGGAGAGCAGCTGCAACCCCCGTAATGTAAGACGCACAATCCTGCGTCGCTGCTTCATGCTGCTGAGATAACCTAACTGAAGGTGTGAAACAAAAGAAGTGTACTGACTCTGACATGCCACAGAGATCCCTCTCCATCTAAATTAACACTGACCAAAACATGCTGCCAGTCAGTAGAGACTGCACTGTGCTAAGGTAAAATTACTTCCACCCCAGAACAGGGCTGAGAAATGACAACCTTGTTCTACGTGACAGCAGTGGCTTGCAGGATCGGATGAGAAAAGAGCTGCTGGAAAAGCCACATGCTCAAATACAGTAATTCAGTCCTTGAAAAAGTTGTATGACAGACTGATTAAGCATTTACAGAGAATTAATCCCTTGGCTCCAGTAGAGAATAGTGTAGGAAATGCTTTTCTGTCCTGCAGAAATCTGGGATTTAACTTTCTTTTAACTTCAAAATAGAAAAAAGAGCCCAGAGTTGGAAGGCTGGCCAGCTGACAGCTCTGGAGCCACTGACAGGTTTTGCAAGACATCCATGTATCGTCCCATTGTGGAACTAAGTGACAGCAGTGATGCCCTTCCAACACAAAGAAATTCAAATCACTGGACTAGTAACCCGCATAAGATACCTAAACCAACATCAGCAGGATCAACCAGTACCTGGAAACCAACATTAAAACAAAAACAAGAAGACTTTAAGATCTTCTTCCTAAAAACTCTTCTTCTGTCTCCATATGATGAGATGCAAAATCCTGTGGCTGTACCCTATACATAAGTTTGGGTACATGGTCCTCAAGTCAGAAGTTGTCATTCACCCTGCAGAAATTCATCAGTTTAATTTGGAAAAGCCATATTCAAACCTAGCAGAACAAGAAACTGAACCTTGGGTGCTCACATCTTGGGCAATAGGTAGGGAGAACTGGTGCCCATTGGGCTTAAGGCTTGTGCTGCTCTAATCAAAGATAAATTGGATTTATAAATGAAGTATTTCTTCTAGTTTAGATATAAGTAGCTGAAAACTTCTACAAGAAAGAAACCCTTCATCTATAAAAGCTGAAGGCTAAAGCTACAGCATGAATTCCCTTGATTTGAGTTTTGTTGGATCCCTTGAAATTGGAATCCATAGCTTTCCTCAGGGCTCAATTTGCTAGGCCTTGCACGTTACTTGTATTTAGTAAATCTGGATGTTGAACCCTGTCCAGCCCCAGTGATTCATTCACATTGCACATTCAGGTACGTGCAAGAATGGGCTGACAGAGCAAATGTGCAGACCTGCTAGTTTGAAACTTGAAACTTCAGCCACAGAAACTAACTCAGTTGTGTGTTTTCACCTGTACTAGAAATAGCTTGGATTATCCTCATCTCTTTGGAAACACTTGAAGCAATGTACTGATCCAGTGCACATCTGAGGCAAATTACAATTTTTGAAAAACAAAGCTAGAAGGAATATGGCACTGGGATAGAAGGAACAGGTGACAGGGAAATCAGAACAGAGAGGGATGCCAAGGGAAGCCAGCTTTGGGGGAGTGCAGGCAGGAGGGTATCAGGATACAAACTGCCAACACATACACATTAAATTACTCTGCTGCTGAACTTGCTGCTTCTTTCTTTTTTGTCTTTTCTTATTTTGTGAAAAATAGAATAATATATATATATAAAATAGATATTTATATATATATAAATATATATATAAATATATAAAAGAAATTATATATTTGGCTATGCTGGCTACATATCTGATTGTTCAGATGAAGAACAGCCCATCTAAGGCAGGAACCATAACATTATTTACATCACGAATAGCATAAATAGTGCAGAGCTAGAGCTACTACATATATTACAGAGGACAAGCTAAGAACTCAAAATTATCTTGGTAGGCTAGAGAGAATCTAAACTCCAAGTTAAATTCAATGAAGGTAAGTGGAAAATGCCAGACAGAAAGGACAAATGAAATGCACAAAAGCAAAATGGGGACCATCTGGCAAGGCAGCAGTTCAGCAGAAAAACATCTAAAGCTTATGGTGAATCAATAACAAGATGCTCAAATAAAAAAAGGCTAATCTCATTCTGAAGACATTGTTAAAGATGTCATACATAAGACACAGAGACAATCTACCCCACTCCTTTTAAGAAATGAGGATAGAATTTCTACTTGGGGTAACTAGACAAGAAAAAAAGTAGAAAAATTGGAGAGGTTCTGGAAGAGCAGAACCAGCAAGAGACAATAACTGGCAGAGAAAACAAATGTGGGACTGCTTAGAGCATTAAGCATTAAGCTATCCTTTAGCTCTGTTCCTCCTTTGATAGTTTCAGGGGACGAGCATCCTTTGACCTGATCAAGAGAAACTGAGCCAACTCACAGAAAGCTTTCAGTTTGTAATGGTGACCAAGATCTTTCTGGTTGGCAAAAGAACATGGAGGAAAAGGGAATTGTATATGCTGATGCACATTCTTTGACAGTGGAAAAATAGGTTATTGCTGTTCCACTGAGAGAGGATTATTAATCTTTCTGTGAATTTACAATACTCAAACAATGACCAAAGAAATATTGGATATATTTATGAGTGTGTAACTCCAGGGAAAACCAAGCTCTATTTAATTGCTAGGATCCAGAACATAGCCCTATTCTGTGATGATTCAGTATTAGAAAGAAGTTCCTATTTCTTCCTTTTTCTTTCTGATGCATCCACCCATTTCCAAATTTTGTGCCTTAATTGGCTTTTAATTTTCCAATGGCTTCTTTAAACAGAAACACAAATTTTGTTATGGTCTATGTAAAAGGCAAATGCCTCTTTGCTCCAAGGCAGCACATGACTAGCAATAAATTATCCTGCTGTTATGTGCGCTCTAAGAGTTGGAGGTAGGGAGAAGGATTATTAAGAATCAGTCAAAACCTCTGTTTAGGACCCTTTTTCCCTTCCCACTTCTCATTCTGTCTACTAGGAAAATAGTCCACTACAGGCTAAAAGGATTCTCTCAAGTAATAGGGGTAGACTTCACTCTTTCAATTTTCTCTTCAGCAATAATGAAGATTTAAATTAACTTTAGAATGTACAAATTCCTATAATTCCCTTGGAGCGGCACACACAACATCCTCTGAAAACCACACTCCCAAAATTCAAGATTTAATTCCTAGCACAATGTCTACTTCAGGATAAGATGCCAGACTCCTGAAAGCTTTCTCATTCTCATTTCTCTGCTGCTGAAGGATTGCTATTCCTAAAAGAATTCAGCTTTGTAAGATAAGTGTCAATGCATTATTTCTGTAGGTCTCCAGGGTCTGAAGTTTGAATTTAATGTGAACTGAATAAAATCATTTGCTTTTTATCAGCACGGTCCATGAACCATGGTTTGAGGCCAATATGTGACTCTAAGGAAAATGAGTTTAGCTCCAACTCCCTAATCCCTGGATAAGATCATAAAATCACCACACATCACTCAGTACTGTTTAGCAAAACCTGCCTGCCTCTAGTAATAATAAAGTCTCTGGCTCCTCAAAGATGATGGCTCTTGCAGGTTCATGTGGTGCACATGATTGTGTATGGAGAGGATGGAGTACAGCCAATACAGCACAGTAACCTCCACTCAACACTGATGTTTGAATCTTCTTTCCAAGAAGAACCATCCTCTTGCAGCTCTTCCTCTTTTAAACACCCTGGTATACATACTTCTATACATAGTAATTTTGAGTTAAAACTCATGCTCTGCTGTAGGTACAATTCCAAAATAAATGTGGGAGTAGGTCCTGATGTAGACTCTTGTAATAACAAATTCAGTTATGATCTATTCAGTTTACTTACATGCAAACACAGAAATTCAAATATAAAGGCAGTTGCTGAAACAGTCAGTGTGGCTGTGAAATTAAGAGAATTACTTGTGCTAGAGGAGGAAAAGACTCAAATATTTAATAGCCAAGGTGTGCCAATTCATACCAGTTCACTGTTGTTTTAAATAGTGGTGCCACAGCTCTTGATTAATTCCACTAAACAGAAAGAACCAATAGCAAGTGACTAAGAGCAAACCATTAGAAGGAGTTTCATTACAGCAGAAAAGTATCTCTAAATTTTAACTTAGAAAAGTAAATTTTAACTCGATGGCATGCACAGATACTGAACATTCTACAGCAGAAAGCTGATGGTGCATGTGTCCTGGCACAGAGCAGAAAACCCAACACAACCAACTACAACTAACCCTCCCATTTAATGGATAAAACCTAACCAAATGGAACACTTCTGACAGTTTGATGGAATAATCTTGCATGACAAATATCCCTGAGAGAAAATACAGAGGGAAAATACACCGAGCACATTATCTCTTGCAATTTCTTCTCAGAAGCCTGTGAGTTCCCTTAAGATTCTTTGCACAGTAAAAGATAACTCAGTAGAACATTCTCAATTTCCTCCTCTGAAGCAAGCTTAAATACTTTTTAATCCATTGTGTAAGCTTTTAAAGAACCTCTCCTTCAAGCTCAATAGACTATGAACCAAACTGTCATCTAGTAGGATGAAAAGAGGCTAAAACCCAGCAAATACATAGGCATTGCCTGTTTCGACCTGAACTTCTTGATTCACTTTCTCTCCTCATACTTGATCAGCCTCACTTTCTTGTTCAACCTTTTCTTCTGGATAATTTTTGAATCTGCAATTTATCCCTTTTCAGCTTTTATCCCCTTTTGTTTCCACGCTTGACTTTCCACAGCTCCTGCCTACACAGTTCACAGATGGTGAAATTCCTCACTGTAAGCACTCTTGTGCCCCTCTGTCCAGAGGTACTCTTCAACGAGTAACTATGGTGACAGGCACAAAACAAGGCTAAAGCAACTACAGTGTGGGGGGCACTTTGACAACTGTATTAGAAAACTCTCAGGTGATGGGAGAAAAGTACTTTTAGGCAGAAGAAAATCCCCAATTACAATACATATTGACTGACTTAGATCCACTGAACTGTCAGCAAACAAGCATAGAGAGGAAATTGGGATGCATGGACCTAAACAGGGGCAAACTCTTAGAAATGCAGGAATTTTTTTGTGCATTCCTTAGGAAATATAGCTAACCTCTTTAATGTGTACTCTAGCTCAGAGGTAATGCATTCATAGTACCCACCAGCACTTATATAAGAGGTTATATTAACCGTGCTAAAATAGTTGCTTCTACATTTAGTTTTGGGAAGGAGGAGAGACACAGGCATTTTTTTATTTGCTTGATTTTCACACATCAAGAACTAACTCTCTCTGGCTAAAATTTCAGCCCCGCTGAAATTGTGTCAGGGACGTATTTGGATCTCAAAGACATCAAGTTGTAAGTGACAAGAAACAATTTCAAAGGATTCAGCTCAGTTAAGGCAGCAGAACACAAACTCAGGAGGATAAGGATTTTTTTCTTTCAAATGCAAATCTACACATAGCAGGTAAGGTTTTGTCATTTGATGAGAGACCTCTGCTGCTATTCAGTGCCTGTTTGTAGCAGTAAATGGCAATTTTCCTGTGCTGCCTTTTGGGACAGTTTGGTATTATACTCACAAGGATAAGCAGCAAATGCATGTTTGTTGACTAACAAGTCTGGAAATAGCAGCAAAGCTACCAGTAATTCCCTGCCTTTTTAAATGGGACTGAAAAAGTAAAGGGCAAAGTATCCAGCATGACAGTCTGGTCTGTGGAGCACAATGATAGTGCTGCAGTGGCTACATCTGCACTGCTACATGGGCAGGACACAGTCTGGAAAAGGACCCAAAGCAATAAGACACTTGGACTCTTATTGTGATCCCTTAAAAATAAAAGTTGTCTGGATGGCAAAGTTAGAACAAAAGACTACTCTAATTGCACACAAACAAAATGACCCTTTGCTCTGATTTTCAAGGGCCGAAATAGGTAAGTGCTTAGAAGTGGATATTTAAGCTCCTTCACAACGATTAAAGGAGGAAGTTATGCACCTAGGAAATACAGAAGCCTAGAGGATTTCACTGGAGTTGATAACATGAATATGAAATATAATATTTGGGTCTCGGGTACTTAAAGACAAGTTCTTTGAAATCCAAATGCAGCATGCTTGACATGAAGATGTGGTTCAGTGACAGACCTGTGCAAATATAGAAGAGGACCCATCAGCAGAGGAGACAAGGAAAAGCACATGGAATACTCCAGAGCAACTACAAAATTCCCCAGGAAAAGCATTTTAACATATTATCACTGTAGCTTTACAAGAAGAGTTTAAATTATTAGCAGGAATATTAATGCAGAGAAGTCATCGGAGAGTTATGAAGAAAGCAGAAAGATCCATGTGATCATTTTCACTTCTGCCATCAATGATTTGAAGCAACATGGAATAACTGCAAGTTCTCTCTCTTGGTTAGGGTTAGAGGCTTATCTAATTAGAGCACCACAGAATCATTTAGGTTGAAAAAGGCCTTTAAGATAGAGTCCAACTGTTCTGAATGATTATGAATTATGAACTAATGTGTCTCCAATGAGACATCAGAAACAATGATCAAAGCTAAGATATTCAGTATAAATGGCCTCTGTGGATGTCCCATTTGATTTGCATATTTTCAAATTAAAAGAAAAAAAACCCCACCCAAAACCAAAGCACCAAACCCACAAACCATAATTATGTTCAACTCTGTAGGGATTCATTCTTAAGCCTTCAAGTTTAACAAGGTTGCCCTCTAAAGCTTGTGAAAAACAAACACTTAACTCAAAATAAATACACATAGAAATGCTTCCGGAGCCACCTAGGAATCAGAAACTGTGGGTTGAATCTGATAAGCAGATGCACCCTAAACTCTGAACTGGATTGAAAGGGAACCTTCATACTCCTTGCCAACCTCTGTGTAAATACTTGCTACAAAACCATACATCAGACTACGAGCTGGCAGAAATGACTGAACTGAATGTAATTTTCCTGGTGTGCAGAGCCAGCTCTTTCCAGTTTCTCCCATGTTACTGATCCTGTTGCTGTCTGATAAACAAATCAAATTTCCCCCAGTTGCTAAGTAAAACATGTAATTAGCATTCCAGGGCACCAAACTGCTGTCAGCCCACTCTGCTGACTTGAGAGCTAGGAATACTCAACTAATAAATAATGCTTCTAATACTGACTTTGGACCATCCCTACAATTAAGCTACTGTTTAGCTATTTCACAGTGGTAGGATGAAAGTTGGATTATAATTAGGGAGACAGAAACCTGGTAAACTAGAATTTTGATGGGAAATATGCAGCAAAGGTGTTTTATCCTTGACTTGACCAGTGTCTGTCATTGATAAATGAGGAACTGCAGAAGAAATCCTGTGAAGCCAGGTATCTGGAATGTCTTTGATTCTATTTTCCTAATGGTGAGCCAACATGTTAAAATTGGAGTGTGTTCCCTAGACAAAACAGTTTTCATACAGAGAATATTGGTGTGAGGTTGGAGAAACAAATCAGTAATAGTTTCCTATTACAGCACTGCATGATAACGTATCTGTGGTAACTAACAGAACTACCCCGAGTTATGTATATCACACATGTAAGAAATAGTGTTAATTACATACACCTAATGAACAGGTGCTAAAGAATGACATTTCAGTACTGTTTTCCACATCACCCTGCAATGTCTGCTGCTCATTTTTTCAAACAAGTTGGGGTGAGAGTAGGAGAACTCTTGACATCTCTTATAACCAGTCCATTTGATAAAGATTTTGTGACTGTTCAGAGGGACAGACTACAGAGCACAGAATGTTTCTAGGTTTTACTTAACTAAGAGATAGAACATAGTAACTCAGATACCATAGTTTTACCTACAGGGAGTAATTCAACCTACAGTTTCCACCACAGCTCAGTTACAGTGATGTTAGAACTGAAAAAGTGGTCCTGGCACACCATAATCCTGACCCACTTACACTATGGTTACTCAGTCTTATGACAATGGGAGGTGAGGGCTCCCTCACATCTCATAGCAGACCACACAATAGGACACAGTCTAACCTGCCACCAAGCCAGCTGTCCCAAAAACCAGTAGTACACACAGTGAAACTTACTACCAACCTCTGCTTTAAGAGATTCTTTAGAAGAGTTTGGAACAGCTACTGAGACTTGTCATGGTATTTATATTAACCCTACAGAAACTCATATAAGATAATGTAGCTTTTTACAAGGTAATAAACCCAGGAACTTACCAGAGTTATGATTTCAGAACATTACTATTTCTGAGCACTTAAAGACCTTCCATCACTGGAAGACAGCTCCTGGAAACTACTCCAAGAAATTTCCCTCCTGCCACCAGTGCTTTCCTATTGCAATTGGAACTGGTGTTTGTACTTTGGAGGACATGCCAAGAAACACAAGTGTTATCAGGAAAAAGAAACATGCTCTGGTGGGTTAGGAACTTTCCCCCTCCCTCACTATTGAAACTTACCAGACTCCCTCAGACGCCTTGGAAGTAAGATGAAGCTCTACTTACAGCAAAGCAAAATTTACAAGCACAGGTACACAATATATTTACAAATATTTACAATTATATACAAATTAGAAATAATACAGAAATCCAAACTCCTTCCCAGACAAAGGAAATGCCCAGAAGGGGCTCAAAGCTACCCCCTCTTTCTCCCTCTACTTTCCCAGTAGGACAAACAAAGCAACCAACAAAGCTTACTTTGTTATGTGTTAGCTGAGATTAGTGGAGAGATATTAGAGCAAAGTGAAGAGGCAGCAAGGAGATCCAGCATCCCAGACCAGAGTGGGGTAAATTGTTTACATTCTGACTTTTTATCCTTCTCAGCAAACCAATGAATGATATAAATTTCATCATTATTTTCTTTTTACAACCAACCATCTAATTTCTGCCACTAAAATATTCCGATTAGCCTCAAATCAACACACATACTTACAGAAGAACTGTTAAAAACTTGTAGCAGTGAGACTGATGTCAATAATGTACTTAAGTTGTTCCATTTGACTGTTGATAAAAGTTTCTGGAATCCTTTCCCAGCTGACAATTGTGCAGCATTTAAATCACCTGATGTCTTTGTTAAAAAACAAGTGCAAACCAGCTCAATCATGCCAATCAGCTACAGCTCTTCATTAATATGCATTACAGATGAGTCTATCCTAAGGCTTGGCAGGAGATTTAGCAATCCTTGCTTTAGCAAATACATGTATGGTGTTACTTTTGCTTCCTATTATAACAGTTTGGCCATTATTAACAATTCCCACTCTCGCATAAGGGAAAATTATTTAATTATTCATGTTGACAGGCCAGGCTGTAATCACAACCAATTTGTTATCTGTAGGGGTGAGGAACAAAAAGGTCCTCATTGTAGACATAGGAAGCATACCATTAAGAAGGAGGAATCAATACCTTCTTTTAATTGCACATGCTTGCTTTAGATGGCTAGAAGCATCAGCTTCAAAACAAATGTAGTATTGGCTACTAATGTCACAGTGTAGCCAATGCAATTTGTAATAGTGATAGGACAAGTTGATCTTATTTCAATCAGCTAAGTCCAATCTACAAAGTCATTGTATTTTACCAAAGTAATTATATTTTACAAAATATTTCAAGAGTATTTGAAACCACTGAGGAGTTCAGAAAAACAGCACAGACCCAATTGGTTCCAGTCTCTGGACATAGTAGAGCTCGTAAATTGGACAATCAAAGCTAGCAATTAAATGCTATGGAAGCTAGTGAATGCTAATGGATTTATGAGTTCCTTCTATTCTAAAGGCACATTGGGACCCTCTAACTGCTTCCCAAAGGAAATCTTTCTTTGAGGTTAAGCAAAGCATGCTCACCCTCACCTAAATATCTGATAAAGAACATTAATCACTTTCAAGGTAGGAAGACAAAACTAAAAAGTTGCTCATGATTCTCATAGAAAGCCAAAACATCTGCAAGTAGCCACAAAACTGGGAAAACCAACAGTTAAAGCAAAAGCTTCTTTTGACAAAATTCAGCAAGGAAATGACAGGAAGGTTAGAGTTCTTGGAGTGTAACAGCTCCATGGTGCTCATCTATAAGCTGAGTCACCAATAAAACTACCCTTCCTGGATGTTCGGTTCTTGACTGTTCAAAATGAGGATTTTGGAAGGAACCCAAACCATACAAAACTACTCCAGTAACCAGCTACAGCATTGGGAAATGCAGAAGCTGCAATTAAGGACAACTGGTGAAGTAGAATGTTTGCAGTATGTTATACAATCTGTGCTGTTTGCTAGAAGGTAACTAATATCCTGCCTTAGAGCCCTGACAGCTTCTTAAGGCAGCAGCAGCAGCATGGTGTGAATGTTCAGGCAGCTCAGCCTCATGCTGTGCCTGAGCTGGAATATCTTTGCAGGCTCTGGAGTCTGCAGAAATTCAACATGTCAGCACAGAGCTAAACCCCAAAGGTTTCAAGGTTGTTTCTCAGCATGGGGTGTATTTAGATTGCGTTCCCTACATGTCCTGTGGCAGACAAGCTATGAGTAGATGACCTCTAGAGGTCCCCTCCAAACCAGGGCATTCTATGATTTCCATATCTGGGACGGATCCTGTTCCCTTACCCAGCAGATAATAAGTTAACTGTGTACAGATTTAAATGCCAGACCCAAACATATTCAGTTGCAGGCTGATCCAATGACTCTTGAGGTTGAGAGGATCTTTGCATTACTAGCATTCACTCTTTCATCAACTCTCACTGAATGGTTGATGGACAAAACATAGGTTAACACTTTAAAAATTACCTCTAGCTTATACAGGATGAAATGAACTTGGTAATTACAAGACACTGTCTATGAGTTTGATAGTTTAGGCCCCTACTGCTCCATAACAACATGTTAAAAGCAAATTACCAGATGTACCACAGTGACAAATGCTTGCTCATTAGCAAAGGTTACTATTTTGCCACTTTAAAAAAAAGCATTCTTGATTCTGAGGACTCAGAACCACAGCAGCACTCTGGTTTTTTAGATCTCCAAATTAGCACACATTTTTGTCATGTCAGCTTCTACATCTGCTTAAATGTTGCAAACATTTATGAATATTAATTGCCATTTGTTCCAGAAGAGCTGTAAATCAGTTAATTAGGAACCTGTCATCATGTTTACATCGTCTAAAGGAGAATCCAAACCACAAGATAATATGGATTTAAGCTAAAATCTAATCTACAGTCACTATTTATAAACACACACATTGGTGCAAAGAGCCTTCACATAACAGGAAATTATCTTCTTCCTGTTTTTTTCTTGGCTGTTCATATTTTGATCTAATAAATACACAGAGCTGACAGACATATTATAATAATGCTACAGCAAGAGCTAGGCAAAGTACAGATTGAGTGGGCCAGCTTTGGACTCTCAGCTTTAAGAAGCCAGCAACTTCAGGAGGTACTGAATTAAAAAACCCAAGAATAACAGATCAGGAACCACTAAACTCAGCAATAAAAATAAATTAGCCATAAATAAATTATGTACTGACAAATAATAAAGGTTTAACTCGCAAATATTTAACATCAAAACTTTCCTTCCTATACATCACCTTCCAATATTTATTAAGCTAATCATTTCAGTGTTCTGTGAAGGTAAATTGCTTTTTCTCTATACCCATTTAATTTTGCCTCTAAACAATGAAGTCTCTTCATTAATCCACATCACTTCAATGCTGGTTCATTCATCTACTCCAGCCAGCAATACCTACAATTCATTCTTCCCTCACAGTCTGAGGAGAACACAGGACATATCAATTGACTCCACGAGTGTAATAAAAAGTCCTTTGAAATATTTGCCTGACTTTGGCCCTTCTGTAAGTATCATGCATTAAAAAGAGGCTTGGCAGAAAGGCTCATCTCTAGCCAAAAGGCTTTTCTATTCATATTCTAAGATCCAAAAATGTTTACATGTGAGCCAGACTCCTCTTAGGTTTTAAGATTTCTTACTGAAGCCAGCACATGATCTAAGTCTGCTAATCAATGCCTGCAGAAAAATTAGCAGTGCCTTCAGTCAGTAGCGTTCTTAGACTGTTAACACTGACTCCATGATATTATTTCAGTGCACAGGAGAAAATAACTTGTATAAGGGACAAACTTGCCTCTCTAAGATGAAGAATGGTGAAGGACACAAAGCCAGCCACCAAGGAGCTATATTTCACTAAGGAGTCTTCCCAATGTAGGTAGCTTTTGGACTTTAAATTCCTTTTGATGAATACTTGTTCACTCCCTTTCTATTAAACGTCAATTTTAAATGATGTGCATTGAATTCTCACACTATCAGAAAACTCTGAAAACACTTCCAAAAAATTCCCTACAGCTGGCAGCTAACACTCAAACACCCAAAACTTTACACACAGCTCTACGAGAAGCATCTGCATGTAAGTTTTACATCATCTTTTCCATTTTCTCGCAAGCGAAACAATGTAAGGCACATAAGTTAAAATAATTCCCTTTCTCACACATTTTACCTTTTTATGACTGTAATTACTTATATGCAACAGAAAATGTAGAGGGTGCTTCCCCGTGAGTTAAAGCCCAGTTGAAATTAATGGCTGCTTTCTCTTTTTGGGGGCCACCAAGTCTCAGCTCAGTGGTCATCAATCCCCGGGAAATGCCTGGTTCCCGAAATCATTATTGCTTAATTGAAAGGATAGCAACCATCACAGCAGAAAGCATACAGCCTTCTACTGGGAATGCAGGAGCACAGGCTCACAGTGAGGAGCTCTTTTCTCCCATACCCTCAGATCAGGAGTTGAGAACAACCTGGGAGGGGAAATAAATCTGAGGATACAAAGAGCTTCAGCAACAAACCAGCAGGTCATAAATAAAATCTCCCCACAAACACCAAGCAGTTTTGTTTCTCTTTCCTTTCTTTCTTTCTTTTCTTTTTCTTTTTTTTTTTTTAATCATTATTCACCCTGACATGAATCCTAATTAAAATTTTACACAGTGTGTCTTTTAATTAGCCGTGGCTGGAGTGGTGAAAGCTATCAATATTTAGCAGGATAATTGTACGAAATGACTTTTCAAAAATGAACAGCAGGCATGAATCCACTCAACAGCAGGGGGTTATTCAGACACACACTGTGCAAGATGGGGTGCCTCAGATAATGTGTGAGAGATAATAATGCACACGGGGAGTGACACATGCTGCCATATTTTGTGCTTCATTGGTTTTTGCAAACAGCATTTGGCTCTTGTTGCACTCAGGACATCAGGGTTCACACCAGCTTCAAGCTGGTGATTTTTATCTTTATGTTGCTGATTTATTTTATCTTAAATAGAAGGATGTGTTTGATAGCAACACACACAAATAAAAGATGGAGCCTCAGCTCCGTGTGTGACCTGGTTTGATTGTACTTTGCAGAGGCTCACGATGAACAAAATCAAGGACAGAAGCTTGCTTGTCTATTCTTTTGTATCCCCCCCCCCAAAAAAAAAAAAAAACAAAAAAAAGGAAAAAGCTTTGCCCATCTTTCAGTAAATTAATTTGTTTTGTAAATGCATGGCATAAATGTAGTCAGCTTTATTTTAAAATACCTCTGTGACAGTTCACTTCTCACATCTTTCTCTTCTTTCTGCCACAAAAGAACCAGGGCAAGCAAATTGCAATGTGATATGCTTGCTATAGAACAGCAAAAAAAAAACCAACAACCCAACAACCCAAAACCAAAAAAAAAAAAAAATAATCACATAAAATGGGGTTTTGAGGCAGCTAGTTACAGTGCAGTCAGTCTGTGGCATGGAGCCCCTGAGGAACTGTGTATTCAAGAGGAAGAACACAAATCTCAACACAAAAATTCCCTACCCAAATAGCCAGGTACAAAGATGACCAAATGAGGTAGCAGTGCACACAGTCAAGTGAAATCCATGCAAGAACCAGCTGTTGACTTTCAGAAGATGTGAAGCAGTCTGTTTCTACCAGCTGCTTGCAGAAATTCTTTTGCTTTACCATCAGGACAAAGAAGATGCCCTCATCTCCTGCAGCTAGGTAGGGAAAGCAGAACACCGATTTATGTCCTAGGCTGTTGACAATACTAGAAGGAAATCCAAAAGGCCACACTAGTACTGAAATTTCTGCTCATCAGCAAGGTGACAGACTGATGACTGATAACTACATGGACTATGTTCAAGATGATGGCACCTGTTTGATTTCAGCACCCAAACCCCCTCAGTGCCACAGACCCCTAAAAGGCACCTAACACCAGTATTGGCTGGCCTCCTCTTTTTCCCTTTTTCTCTTTCATAGCACGAGATGAATAGAAATAGCCTGGGCCCACAATGCAGTATTTCATCAGAAACATTAACTATGTCTTAGATACAGCACATAATGCAGCATCAACTGCATCCAAATCTTTCCCATAATTTTTTACAGCCAAATCAGCTATAAAACTCAGGGACCAAGACATACAGCCACAGCATGTATCACCTCGATGCTCTGCACACCAGCAACAGAGCAATTATAAAGCTGCTAATGGAATTGGATTGACAGCAACATGACAAGTTTACAAAGCGAGACCAGTAGGAAAGACTTTTTTCCACAACTTAACACAAGTGCAAAGCACTGAGGTTTGCAGCACTGCAGCCATTTGCAGTGCCATGCTCCTGATGAATTACCCTTCACAGGCTCTGATCTAAAACCCTGTGAAGCTGCACAAGTCCCTTCACTGAGTTCCATGACTGCTGAAATGGGCTCCCAAATCAACTTTGTGTGCAAGCCTGGGAACCCAAAATCTTATCTTGTTCTCAATGGTATGAGAGATTTGCTGAGTGACCAGCCAGTTCATTTCACCCTTCTGTGCCTTAGTTTCTGTTTAACTGAGAGCCACAGCACTTTTTACAACCTCCATTGAGTAATAGTTGTAAATCTCTCTTGAATTCCTAGGAAGTGTTACACTGGTGCTAAGTATTTTTAACACTAGACACACTACCACACACAGAGTTGGCAGTTAATGGTTAAGCAGGAAAGACAAGAGGCACAAAATACCCAGGAAAGTAGAAACAGCACAAAGTATCCTGAAGTTAGAAATCAAATCAAAGTTAAAACCCAAAACAACTGATTTTCCCAACTAATTACTTTAAAACAGCTCTATATAAATACCAGTATTAATCTTTCTCTAACCATGACTCTGAGGACAATCGGAACTGCATTTCAGTTTTTTAACACAAAGCAAAGGACAAAATATGAATTTGGGGAATTTAATTTTTCAAAGTATGTTATGTGGCATAGTATTTCAGTGAAACTTTTTTATCCTTACAAAAGCTGAACTGATTCTTATTTCTTTAAGAGAGACATACAGATCTTTATTATTACCTGGTGTTATTAATTTCATAAAAGCAGAACCTGCCAAAGTGAGACTGAATGATTCCATTGTGGTTTTAAGACAGCCTAACCTGAGCCTGTAAAATCTGCAGATAGGAATGAAATCAATCCATTCTTTAAACTTCTCTTGACAGTTCTAACAATAACTTCATTTCCAAATGTACTGCACATATTGAAGACAGCTAATTGAGTACTGTGTAGTACAGAATACAGCAGATAAAGAACAGTGTCCCTCTTGTCAACAGTGACTCCAGAATGGAGGAGGGGGTGAGAAGTTTGCTATGATGGAAAAGTATCAAGTTGGACAAGGAGGAGAAGCAAAATAGTTTTAACCTAAAAAAAAAAAAAAATCCTTTCAATTTATATTCCTTAATGGGAGAGAGAAAGTTGCAGAAGCAAAAAAAAAGCCCAAGGTTTTGTGATAAATATGTTGGATAAAACAAATTTACAGAAAGCAGTTTGATGTATCATGAATGGTGGGAAAGTGTTGGCTGGGGTAATAGCATTAAAAAAATGACAACCTCAACTATTTTGGTTTTCAGGCAACACTGGGACAGCACTTTGTATGCACTAACAACATAACTCATAATGGAACAACTGTAACTGACAGAAGGGTAAGTAAAAAGACAGTCAAAAAGTACAGGAAGACTGAGTGGTATGGCAGCTATGACAAAAGAACTCATTTCATGGCTGTGTAAAGTATCAGCATTAACAATGACCCAGGTTAGTATCAGCAACAGGCTAATCTTTGCCAAATATTCTAAAACTGGGAACTGGAGTTGGGGTGGAGGCACTGGTGTCAGGAACTTGCTCCTTCATTTAATATAAATTAGCAAAGAAATTAATTTCTCTGTCAGTATCTATTGCCCTCAAGGGGCACAGCCTGGTCTTCAACACTGGTTGCATATTTGTCCCCCTGGAGCTCCTACAAACCATCATCCTGACTCTTCCAAGTCCCACACAAATAAATTAGAAAAATAATTACATGCAATAATCCATACAGAGCCAGCAGCATCTGGATTGGGTGAGTAACCCCAGAGATCTTGTTACACATTCACATCATTCACAATACATTAATCTTGCTGCCAGTAAAAGTAATTGCTTAAGAATTAACTTGGGTATTTATAAAGACACCTTACCCTTCATATAAATGAAAGCTCTGCCATTTAGTGAGCCTTACATAAGATACAGTAACTGAAGGGACACTTGGATTAAACAAGAAAGTAGTGTTGGACCCTGAGGGAATGAATCTTCCATGAGTAAAAAAAGAGATCTAAGTAGAAAGTCCTATGGCCATTTATAAGCTGAGAGGTTGCCTCTCCACAATGTTAATGGGTAATGAACATCAAAATCTTTTGTATGGTTATTGGGTGGTTTTTTGTTTTGGTTTTTTTATTTTGGAGGGGGTCTTTATTTGTTTGTGAAACCTTTTCTGATGCTTTGATGCTTTCTCCGTGCCTTTCTAGCCATACACTTGCCTTCTACCCTGACAACTGACCTGCTCTTATACACACACTTTCAAGCTTGAGCTTTTCTGCCATTCCCACCTCCCCCCCACCCAGCTATAGCCCAATTGGCAATATCATGCCATAAAAGAGGCTTCGTAATGCCAAGATGCTCGCAGCATTCTGTCACCCTCAAGTACTCTTTGCACTGTGAAGTAAATGAGCGAGCAGCATCTCTTTGCTCCATCAGTCTGTGTGTGATTCCAAAGGAGTATTAATGCACTGTTTTGTTTTCCCTATAGAATGTCAGTGATCTCTGGTTCACATAAGTATCCTCTAGAGAATGCTACTGTTTAAAACATAGTCTCAAATTCTGGGTGGGAAAAGTGACAGTGTTATGCATAGGAGTTCTGATTTGGATTCCCAAAGGGTATGGTTGTCATCATTAAGGCTACTGATTATGTGCCTTTTCCTTTCAGATTTCTATTCACAACCACAGCATCCACTCTCCATTTATTTGACATTTTTAGTGTTTGAGAGGAACACAGAAACTATAGAAAGAGTTGCAATTACTGTGTGTCAAAAGTCAGTTTCGGATTTGCAGCCTGAATTTTAAAATCCATGTATCACGGAGCAAATTATTTGCTAAATGTCATGAATTAGGCTGAGCAAATCTACCTGTTGGTGCTACGGACCTGCTTCAGCTATGGCTCTAGCTGTGATTTCTAGGAAGATACTCTATTTACTTGGGGTGGTGCTTCCACCTGCATTTTAAAGAGAAAGAAACGATGACTGCTACTCTGTCCTAGGAAGAGTTTCACTCGTACTCAAAACACTGTGTTCTACAAGTGACACAGGAGTGACAGGACAGGCTTGCTGTAGCCAGCTGAGCCTGTTAAGTTCTGCCTAATCTCAGTACTTGCCGAGTATCAAACTGATTGGGAGGTACAGCAGTCACAGTGTATAAAAGCCCAGCAAGCTAGTCCTTGGGTTACACGTTCCTATTTTAACCCACTCTGTGTGACAGCTTTTACCATCTTTGGCTCAGGTGATACCCTGTGAGGTAACTCTTTATGCAGAGGGTAGCACAGTAGTATGTGGTACCTCAGAATGTCAGGTTTCTCTTGTATCACAGTATAAGCAAGGTTGGAAGAGACCTCAAAGATCATCAAGTCCAACCCATTACCACAGACCTCAAGACTAGACCATGGCACCAAGTGCCACGTCCAAACGTGCCTTGAACACCTCCAGTCCCTGGGCAGCCCATTCCAGTGGGGAATGACTCTCTCGGTGAAGAACTTTCTCCTCACC
>WBNM01023783.1:275305-294533 GCA_013399055.1 Ramphastos sulfuratus
TTTTTTTTTTTTTTTAATCTCACTTTCTCTCTCTTTTTAATCTTTTTGTCTTTCTTTCTGGAAATAGTTACAGGCTTTTTTGTGTCAGCTCATGCTGGCTCTGGGCTATGAAACCTGCAGGCACTAGGCTGAGCGAACATTTATGACTGCCCCATCAAAATTCTGGCATGTACCATTCTTCTGCATGTTAATAAAAGACAGATATATTGGCCACTCTTTTACCACATATAGTCTGGAAAAAAACTACAGGGTGCAGAGTCTGAATGTGGAGAAAGACAACCTCAGTGCTTCAGTGCAGAAACATTTTAAAACATTGTCAAGTTTAAGAAAAAAAAAAGGCCCTGTTATATTCTGTGCCTGTTTCTCCACCTGTCTCTGCTGGCTGAGGAGCTGAGATGCACGGAATAAGTGGGAAATTGGAATAAGTAAATTATTATCCTAGTGTAATTTTTCTGTCTGTGTGTTTCAAGATGTATTGATTACCTGCAGTTAATGCAGCTGCAGGTCTATCCTTTTGAGCAGCTATTCTAACATGACTGAATTTCCTGAGAACTGAAAGGTTGCTATATTCAATTTGCCGGAAAGGTTTTTTGGAGTTGTCTTGCTTTGATAATTTTTCTAACTGTAATTGTAAATTTTAGTGAATTACAGACAGAACAGCTTATGTAGTAATGCTGGAATTGCTTAAAAATGTTCTGTCAGGCTTTCAAAATACATGAATGTTGGTTGTCTAATTCACAACGCAGACAACATTTCAGTATTTTTATTTGCCTGTTTTCAAAGTCCAGTGAAATGAGCTGCAGATGCATAGCCTCTGCCTCTTCCTCCCAATAGTGTTGTATGTAAATGAAGATTGTTACATTTCCAGTGAGCTATGCAGCTGTGGACTTACCATTTACCACCAAACTGCATGGTCCAGAGGGTGAAAGATTTCTTCTCAGTCTTAATCCTGACTATGGCAGCCATTTGCTGTGCAATCTTGGAAAAGTCATTTCACCTGTAAATGCTTTCCATGCTAAAATTGAATTCATTATCACAGAGGCACGTAGTGAACACTCCTTATCATTTCTGTACAGCAATTTGCAGCAAAGTGTTGTGTAGCTCTTTTGTTGCTGTGCTACTCAAAGTGGGCAAATATCCTCTGTAAAGAAATGGTTGTAAGCAGTGATTAAACATGTGCAAAGCCTACTTAGCACTACCTTTAAGTTTAAAAAATAAAATAAAATAAAAACGGACTTCATCTCTCTCTGAGATGTAAGCTTAGGATATGACCATAACCTCCAGCTTCAAAGGGTCCAAATTAGAACGGGCAAGATTCAGTGTAAAACTTCAGTACTTAGGAAATCACTTCTAAGATGAGCTGTATCTCAGAAAGTATTTTTCTAGGGGATAAAGGAACTACTTAAAACGTAATAACTTTACACGTGGCAAGGTGTGGCTTCAACGTGACAGTAAATGCTGTTGTAGCATTAGGCAAGCCTTATCTAGCAAATCTTTTGTGGGTGCTAGAAAGAATTCAGGGTGTATGCAAACCACCTCAGTGGGAATGCTGCTGCAGGGCACCGCTCACTGCCGAAGTCCTGTCATCAGGCTGTGTCACGAAGCCAGGGGAAGCAGTGTGTGTATGTGCTTGCTGAAGGATCTGAATGCTTCCTTTAGGCTTTCCTGAAGAATGCTTTCCTATATTTTAGTTCTTCGCTGCATGTAGTCTGTGGAAGGTTTTCTGAGCACTGATAACAAGTCCTGTCCTGCTGTACCTGGGGTGACTGTTAGACACTCCACCTAAACTGCCTTCTACTTTTCTAGATTTTTGTTTTCTGTTGTGTTGCAAGGAGAGACCTTTGCATACCAGGTGTGCTGTAAAGCAGAGATTTGGGAGTGCTGTAAGATTCACTTTGGTTGGTACTAAACACTCTATATCCAAATTCCTTACGTGTTTTTAATTGCCTCTAGTGGTACAGGAGTTTAAATTCTGTTCATCTCCACTGCTATTTGTCAAAATGAACTGTGGTAATTGTGAAATTATATACAGGCATTTGAGAGCCAAAGCACTTTCCTATTCAAGCTTCAGCTATGAGCAGGATTTTTCAGGTAGCATGTTGAGGTCTGGCAGAGCTACTTTTTGTTGAGATATACTTCGGTGATGTTAGAGCCACTTCTCATGCTGCAGCACTCCTGATGCTCATGTCTTGTGCCTGTGCCATACAAGAGATATCCAAAAAGCATTCTGAACAGACAGGATTGCATTGCTTTGAAAAAATTCTCACTTAAGTGAAGCCTGTTGAGACAGACACTCTTATTTAAATCTCAACAAATATCATCTGGTGGTGTTTCCAAACTTGCACATGCTGCTAGGTAGCAGCCCTGCCTTTCACATCCTGAGATTAACCACTTAATTGTGCTTTTGCTAGTTTGAGAATGGGTTATTGAACTTCTTTCCATTGAATGGGCTCCCAGACAGAAGCTGTGCAGAGATCACAGCTAAGTCAAAATTACATCGCTGGAGAGTTTTATAGAAACAAAATCTACTCAAAATGGACCCAGATCTGGCATGTCAAAACACGCTTAAAAACCAAACAAACCCAGACCTGATCCATGTCTCCCAAAGCCCTGTGCTATTCCTGGTCTGGTGTATCAAACAAGAGCTCCTCTGCTTTTGATTCTTGTCGTGTAGCTCATCTAATTCTTCCCATATAGTCACCTTTTAGTCGTGCTTGTATCGATGCCTGATGCGATGCTTGCAGTGATGACTGTTATGATATGGTAGATCCGTCCACCTGTCATTCCCTTTTTAATTTGTAAAGATGCTTTAAGAGGCTTTTTTTTTTTTTAATATAATTATTATTACATCTGGAGAGTTAATCTTTAGAAGGAGATTTAG
Source organism: Ramphastos sulfuratus (assembly GCA_013399055.1). NCBI lineage: Eukaryota > Metazoa > Chordata > Aves > Piciformes > Ramphastidae > Ramphastos > Ramphastos sulfuratus. The sequence goes on from WBNM01023783.1 coordinate 278,187, forward strand.
CAGTCTGATCCATTCAGCTAATTCTTAGCAAGGGGAAACATTCCATTATTTACAAGGAATGAGATCTTCGGTTCCTGTTCTGTGGTCTTTACATAGAAAACAGGACAGCTGATCAATGAGCATGGCTGTCCTACAGAAACACACATGCATGGGTTTGCATCATCACTCTCCTTAGCTGCCAAAAGACTGCAGGCATAAATTTGAGAACCAAAAGTCCTACAGCCTTTGCACCTCTTATTTTATGGAGTGAAATGTAAGTTTAGAAATGCTTTTGAATGTGAAGGGCTGTGACGGTTTGGGAGTTCCCTGCCCCCCAACACTTTGTAAAATGACCCAGACTAGAACTCAGCTGGCTGCAAGTTAAGGACTGANCTAAGGAGACCAGATGACTTTCCAAAAAGTGCTGGAAGAATGGATTGTGTTTTACAAGTGTGGGGTTTTCCCTCTGTGCCAATCAGTTGTTTGACCTGCTGTAGGGAGCAAAGTTTGGAGAAAAACTTGATTTAAGCTTGACTGATCATTGTGCAACATGCACTTATGCATAGAAGATACTGCCTGAGCTTTTTATGGATTATTTTAATTGGTACTTTTGCCCTTTGGCTTGACTAATGACAACTTTAAAGACATTAATTAATCACATATTCTCCAACCTGGTTGATTCTGAGATTCTGTGATTCTACCCTTTATCAGCCTCTCGTGCCATGGCATATTTGGAAGAGATTCTAGCTTGCAATAGTAATGGTGATAACAAAAACCTGTCTTACCATCAGCAGGCATCTCTGAGTTTTGCCAAACGTGAAATTAGGATTTGAGAAAGCACTGTAGAGTCTTGGGACTTAATGTTGTAAAAAAAAATAATTAAATTGATAGCTAGCCCAAATGCTGAAGATTTATGGGTCCTTTATGACCTGTATGACCTTGTATCTACTTCTTTTTTATTATTATTATTATTTCTGGGATTAGAAAAATACTGTAGTAGTGAGAAGCTGATGTTGTCTGTGGCAATGGAGAAGCAGTAGTGCTATGTGCCAGGGCTAAAACCACACCAAGGCCAGTGCCAGTGTCTAGTAATTCAGCTGTACCAGTAGAGGGAGCTTACGGTTTTGAATACCTAACCTGTGTGCCTACACAGGCTTTCTACAGGTTGCTCTCTGTCCTGTGCTTAGTTCTCCTTTGGGCTAAAACCATGTTAGGAGGAAAATATAGGTAAAGGCAGAACTACCTGGTGCTGTTAGCTGCCTTTGCAGCGACTTGAACCCTTGCAAATCTCCTGACTAAGAATGGCTGCTGGCTGAACGACCTTTACAAGACTGCATAATCCACACTGTAACTGTAATTTTATCTTGGGTATTCCACAGGTGGTACATTACTTGGTAAAACAGAACTATTGTAGTTTTATAGGTGATGATGAACAACAGTGTGTAGCTCACACTATTAGGCAAAAGTTCTGGTCTTTAAAACCACTGTAGAATAATTACACTAGCTCATTCCTGGCATGCTTACAGTGACTGCATTGAATGGGGGTACCTTAAAGAACCTAGTAAGCATAGGATTTACCCAACATATCATGTAATGTCATCAAAATGAGGTGGAGAAAATCGGCTCCACTAAAGATCTTAAAATATTCCATTCATGCCTCTGTGACAGCTGTCAGATGGAACACAAGACTAAGTAGATATTATCAAAGGGCTGGTATTCTAGCTGGAAAAATCTTAATGAGGCTAGCAAGATAACCAGATTGGGATGCTCTGAAAGAACCACTTCATAATTCATTAAATGTCAGCGACCCGACTGAAGGCTTCTTCCCCCCCTCCCCCCCACTCCCCCCTTTTTCTTTAATGCAAAGCTGGTTATTGAAATGGTTCTAAATTTTTAATGCATGATTATAACATTCTGATGCCTTTTTGGGTTTTTTAGTTACTAAAGGGAAGGATGAAATGTTGGGAGGAAACAGAATATTCTCCTGAAAGGACAGAGTGTGTGGATTTACTCACATGGCAGGCATTTTACTTTTCCAGACAAGTGTCAGAGTAAAACAATGATAGGATCAGTCTCCATGAAAGTAAAGTTTTTGTCATAGTATTTATTTTTTATCAAAGGGCAATAAAATTAACAACTATTGCTTCAGAAAGCTTTTTCTTTCTTTTTACTTTTCAGTTTCTATAACCAAACTACCTACTCTGACTGAGGTGCAGCAAAGCCATATCTGCTCTGGCTTGTTTAATTGTACTGGAAACACTGCACCTGCACAAATCCAGTGGTTGGTGTCCCTCAGCCGGTCCTCATTGCCAGCTTCTGTGACTATCTGGACCTATAAACTTGGAGGCAACATCTGAATAAAATGGCAAGTCTCTGTCCAGACATAGAAAGGCATTTTCACCTGAAAGGTGAAACAAACTCTGTGCTGTGGGACTGTTTGATTCTATTTCAGACCTAGTCAGCTGAGATACATCACTGAATTTCTCAGTTTAGCAAGTTCCAGTGACCTGGCATAAACAGCTGTATCCTGGACATTTCTTTATTATTTAAACTCTGTCCTTCACCTGAAAACTTTGGCATTTTTCTTACGATTTGCAACTTATTTAATATTTTCATTCCCAGTGGCAAACTCCTTTCCTTTTTCTTTTAAAAAGCAGCCATAACAAATACATTCTTCTAAGCATGAGAAATTCTCACCTGTTGATAAATGTCAAGCAGCTGAGGGAAGAGGTCTCCTAATCCTTGGAGGTCATGTTCATCTAAGCCTGTTGGCAGAGTGTATTTTAATGCAGCTTTACAATTTTGCCTAATCTCCAAATTCCTCCTCATTATGATGCAGCATTTTTCATTTCATTTGCATTACCACTTTCAGATTTGCAGCCAACTGTTTCTCAGTTGACATTTGTGTGCATTTCTTTCCAATAATGTCGTATTTTAAGTTGCTGTCTGGTCAGATTGCAGCATCAGGATGCAGTCATTAGTTTGCATTATGATGCCCTTTTTTATTTCAAAGGTATTATTTTCTCTTTTAAACTTACTAACTACAAATCTTGAAAATTCATGAGCATGGCCACTTGGTCTCTCCCCAAAGCTATGAGATTTTAAAAGAAGCAAAGCTAGAATATTTCACTTGCTTTTTAAGAATTAATTACATGGGATCTCCTTCATTATGTTCTTTTCTTCAGCTCTATAGGAAGGAAAAGTTTTAAGGGATGGATACTTTCAGTAACTTCATGAACTCTCAGGAGTATGGTATTAAGCTCCTATGGTGCAGTAAGTGGCAACCTGTGGAAGAGCATGGAACGGTTGGGTGGAGGAGTTTGGCCTGTCTTGGTAATGTCATTTAAAGGTGTGAGAAGAAGGAAAAGAGAGCTGCTCATGCAACATTTCCTTCCAGGCTTTTAATGCAGCTGCCATTAGCTAAGCAGTATCATGCAGGCTTTTAGTTAGTAGTAGGCTTTGAGGAGAGGCTTACAATATGAGACCAGTAACTTTCCTTCCCAGAGTCTGTGGTAACTCTTGAACTGGTGTAGTGTTTAAACCTGATCAAACTAATTGCTGTTTCATTAATAAGGGCTACAAAATTCTAACTCTGTGGCAGTTGTCTCCACTGGGAGCAAGGTTTGAATTCAGTGGCATTTTCTAGGTGCTGTAAAATTCACACACACACACATATATATATATATATTTTTTTTTTTTTAACAGCTAACCTCCCTCCTTCTGCCATCCCCTCAAATTTGCCAAATAATCTTTTTAGCAATAGAATCTCATTTATATTCAACATTGAGAACAATCCTCATCTCTTCCTTTCTTTTGCCATTAGCCCCTGAAGAGGTTTTGATCTTACATCCAGACAAATGCAAACTGTTGATTATTTGTTTCATAGCAGAAGCGAATAGCAGAAACATAGCAGAAATATGTAGTTAATGTATCACAGTATTTTCAAGATTTAGTTGGTCTTGTTTTAAGACCTCTGTCTTCAAGGTCCTTTTCTTTTAGGTAACAGGATAGGAAAAGAACTGTTTGAAAAACATTTGCAGTGACATGTTGATGTTGAAAGGAAATGAAGCAGTACACCTGCATAGTAAGTACTAATTCATTACTGCTGTTAGCAGATGGCTCTGGTCACCATTTGTCACTGTTTCTTTTTGCTGAAGATACATTTTACCTATTCAAACCTGTCAAGTTATCCTTCTATCCACTCCTCAGCCATGCAGCTGGCTCTCTGTCTTAATCATACACCCAACTCTTTGCAGTCACTATTTCTGCTTGTTATTTCCTGATTCTACATAGGCTTTTCAATATTTTAAACTGAAAAAAAACAAACCAAACCAAAACAAAAACCAAACAAACAAAACCCCTATTACTGTGGATGCTTTAATTCTAACATACTAATGTTCAGAATATGATTTTATGAGAGAATATTTAGAATAGGAGTACAGCACTTAAAAACACTTACTAGTAGGATTTGGTTTAGTCCAGGCTTTAGTGACGAGAAATAAAAAAGATTATACTGTACTCACTTGAAATACTGACCAATGTGTTGGTAAAAACAATGTGTTGCCCAGGGATGTTGTGGATGCTCCCTTTCTGGAGGTGTTCAAGGCCAGGTTGGATGAGGCCTTGAGTGACCTGTACTACTGGGAGGTGTCCCTGCCTATGGCAGGGGGCTGGAACTAGATGATCTTTGAGGTCCCTTCCAACCTTACCATTCTATGATTCTATGACAAAGATGGACTGAAGAGCTGCTACTGAGTTTCAAAATGCAACTGTGGTGTGTGTGTGGATATTAATGTTTATTCCATGACATGTAAATCTCCAGGCAGTTTAAAAGACCTATCCTAGAACTGATAATACAATTATCAAATACGCTTTACGGACAGCCGTGGATATTAGCAGTACTTATTAGGAAGATGTGAACACCTTAGACCTTCAAACGTGTAGAAAAGATGGAGGTTAAAAACATGCATAGTGATAGTTCATCTCTCTCTGTTTCCACTCTTTTAGAAGTTTGATTAACTTCAGTTGCTGGAAAGGACAGCTTGGAGAAGCTTCCTGCCTTCTGAGCAGCGCAGCAGCTAACGGCAACATTACAGTGTCATTCCGGTGGCCATCCTCACACAGCACCTCTAGCAGCAGTGAGGGTCATGTAATAAAAGTGTGGCCTCTGTACATTTATTTCAGTTTGTTTATGCAGCTATCTCAGTTTCACTTGCTGAGGGTGTATTTTAATGATAAGTTTCTTGTACTGCTACAGTATGTTATGTCCCATCTCTTGTAATTATTTAGCCATGGGTAACACTTTGGTGCATTATTAATGTTACTTATTGCTTCCCATAAGCGTTAGTCTCCAAATCCAACCACAGGAGTAGCAATTGCTTCTTGGTCAGTTTTGATGGCAAAAAATAACTAATTGAAACCGTAACATTTGTTTACTCAAAGCATATTAGCCTTGTAGTTATCAAATAAGAACTGCATTCTCACCTTAAATTCCCTTGAAAATAAAATCAATAGCTTATTTAAACAGACCAAACCAGGGGAAAAAAAGTAATTGCCCCCAGGAAGACAGTAACAAATTTCATTTAGAAAGGAACAATATTGATAAACTAATAGAAGGGATTGCAGGGTGCATTTGGGATATGCTGGTCACCAGAGGGAATAAGATGAGCTGGGAACAAAACGGAACAAAACAAAACAAAAAAGGGCAAAAAAGGTAATTTCTTTATTTCTATCCCTGTTCAACACAAAAAGTAGGTACATTTTGACTCACACAGTAAGAATAAACATTCTCATGACTCAGCTGTGCATTCAAAGTGGATTTTCTATGTTTCCATTTGAGAATCTATTTTAGGGAATAAAATCTCCAGCTGGTAGACTGACAGCTCATCTGTAGTTATGCTTTAATAGTAAAAGCAATCTGATTTATTTCAGTTCTCCTGTCACCTATGATCAGCCTGTGTCAGAATTCTGAAATAGCCAGTCCCTAGTTGCTGTCTTCCCTTGCTCCTTTTGCACCTGCCTTGTTTCTCTTGAACATTTACTCTGAGATAAAAAGCAATGTCCAGTCCTTAGTCCTTTTGGGAGGAGGTGTCATCAGCACTTTAAAGTAAAATTATGTTAAGCATATTTCAACTTTTTGAAAAATCAAGGCAGCTATTAGTCTTATAATGAATAACTCAAGCAGATGGCAAATCTGACTCCTTGGTGAAATCTTAGAGTCTGATACAGATTCTTTTGAAGTCAGTGGCAAAGTTTTGCTCTGTTGTCATTGCCATTTGTCCAGTGTCTGGCACTGAAATCACTGGAGGTGTGGCAGTGCTGGAGTTCAGTTTGGACTTGCTGCTTTAGCAGACATTTGTTCCGTCACAACTGCACACTCACAGTTGTTTGCCCAGCTAGAAGAGAGTGTTTCAATTAGGGGAGATCTGTGTCATCTTTTCCAATGTCTGGCTTAGGAATTTATCAGGCTCCAGACTTTCAGATGTCCTTGGAGAGGTATCTGTAGTCCCTTTGGGTAAGTGGCTGTCAATTTAGTGTTTACAAGAGAAGCAGGGGCTTGGGATTCTCTGCCCTTTTGTTATGTCAAAGATGGATTCCATATCTGCACTTCATGTTGCCCAGGATAAACATTCTGTATTCTGCAATAGTAGCTAATGGGCTGACTAATCATCAAGCCAGATGATGTGAAAGCACAGAATATTTGTCATGGAAATTCTGGATCCAAGTACAAACAGGAGGTATCAAAATTATTTCATAAATTGAATTTGTCACTACTTGCTCAGTTTTAGGGGCATTTTTTCATAAAGATTTGTTGTTTTGTTTGTGGTTTGGTTTTTTGGTTTTTTTTGGATGGTTTATTTGGTTTTGTTTGTTGGTTTGGTTTTTTTTGTTTTTTTATGGTTTGATTGGTTTTGGGTTTGTTTTAGTTTTTGTCCTGTGGGGCCTTTAGAAACTAGTTGAATCTCTTATTAAGGTGTTCAACAATATTTTCAACTGATCAAACTTTGTACTTTGATAACTTTGTTCTTAACTCACTTCTTACAATAATTCAATTCATTTCCTCCATGACTTTATATCTTGGTGACAGTTACTTCAGAAAGAAAACACATCCCAAGAAGAACTTTATTCTTTTCGGAGATGCTCGAAACATTTTTTCATTTGGTTGCCAGCTATAAATTGATATTGGCTCCAATGCCAAGGATAAATGCTGAAAGACTCACTGTTAAGCCTGTATGCTGAAGGGAAATATATCATTTAGGTCTTGGGCTTCTGTGGATTCCTGCTCTTTAAAGGCTTCAGTGATGCATGTAGCACTTTTGGTACAGATACGCAAATTGTGGAGGTTACATAAAGGATATTGCCCTTGTCAGGACACAATAGCTTAAAGTTAACTTTTTACCCTTTGAGGAATAATTTACTGCTGGGAAGAGAATGAGGACTAATGACTTATACAGCCCTTAGGTCATCAAGAAGTCACTTAGAAGTCTTCCATTGACTTTCTTGGGTTTTATATTAACTGCATCTCTGTGCCTTAGTTAACCCAAAAGTAAAATAGACGTTCTTGAAATTTTTCAGGTGACAAGCTACAAATAATGATTGCAATTATGATCCTTATTGATTCTTATGAAGGTTTTGAGAGGGACACTTAGGTTGTGAAATATTTGTCCATAATATTTAATTCAAAGAAAAAAAGTTGAGTCACATGTTTGGTTGTAGCTAGCAGGAGAAACTTCCAGCAGTTTGCATGCTTTCCTGTGTGCCAAGCAGGGAGCTGTGCATGAAGTGGCTAAATAGGAGCTTCTGTAAGTGTGTTTGCAGGATATTGAGACCTTGTGCATGACTTAGCATGCTACAGTTTATTTTTATATATGCTTGTCCCTATTGTAAGTTTTACCAGAATGTGTTGCAATGAGTTCAGATACTGTACATGGTGATTAACAGATTCTGGAAGTCTTAAGTTGTATGTAGAAAACTTGTTATTATTACAGATCTTTTCCAGATTTCAAAGATACAAGTGGCCTGATGCATTTGGGTAGGGACATAGTCTCCTGCTAACGGTGAAGGGGTTGTCTGTCCATCTGTGCATGTAGGGCTACATTGCCTTTCACCAAAGCTAAGAGTTTCAAATCTATAAGCTCCATGTGTTCAACTTAAATGGCAGCTGCATGCTCACTGAACATAGTGCCCTTTGTTCTCTACACTGGCCAGGGCCATCACTTCCTCTAGCTGCTTATTTCTTTCTTAAGGATTGTCCTGGTTTTGCTTTAAACCATAGTGACTGAGCCCTGAAGAAGCAGAAATAATGATAAAGCAGTAGAAATGGAATGACCTTTGGAAGAGGATCTGCATCCACCATGGCTTTTGCCTACGGCCATGCTGGTGACACAGCAGAACGATGAAAAAAAGGAGCAGAGGAGCGAGGAAAAGGAGCAGAATGCTCTTTAGTGCAAGCATACAAAGGCTCCCTGTGGTTTCTGAGCAAAGATGCTGAGATGAGGAGAAGTGATGCAAAACTCGAACAGTTCTTCAAAGCCTACCTTCTGATCACATAACAAATAAAGCTGTAGTATGATGTACAGCTTGACAGCATTATGCAGCATTTTTCTATTTCCCTATTGATTCAGGGAATTAATCTGCCCAATATACTACATTTATGCACGGCATTCTCTCTTAACTTTTTGATAAAAGCAAATGAAAAAACATACAATGGAATAGGACAAATCTCAGCATGCACAAGGATCATTCTCAAGAGGAAAATGACATCAATCAACAAGATCTGACATAGATGGCACACAGTTTTGTGGGGGACACCTGTCAACAGGCAACATACTCTGAGTATGGCTAAACAGGCACAAATTTCTTTCACTTTCTTTGAAATAAAGAATTAAAGAAGTAAAGGAGAAGCTGCAACTGGAGAGTGCTAGTACCCTGTTGTCAATGTGTTTTACAAAGGTAGCATCTTGCAGTCACTCACAGGTTTTTGGAGAAACAGCAGAAACATCAGCAACATGACACTGGCAGGGGGGTGTGTGGGGTGTGCAGAGAGACATTGCTTATTGTTTAATGAGCAAGAAACAATATTACTCTGATTTTTAGCAAAGTTAGAGCTTGGCATGCCAGGGCTTTTGTTGTCATCAGCCAGGACCCAGTTTCTTCTTGTCTTAAAGTGTACCATTGCAATCTTGACTTCTATGCTCTGGGCCATGTAAAGTTATAAACAAGATATGGCTGTTAAGGGTTTGTTGGGGTTTTTTTGCTGGTAGATACACTTTTCACATAGAAAAGAAAAAAAAAAGAAAAAAGATGAGCAGATTAAAAAAATCAAATTCATCACATTATCTGAGCAGAATGGTATGCAGCTAGTATTATGCAGCCCTATAATAATAGAGGATTCTTGGTTCAGGAAGATAACAATCAAGTTAATTAACAATATGCTTTTAATATGTAGCAACTTCCTCAGGTGTTAAGGCTAAACTGGAAGATCCAGTCATGAAGTTCTCAGGTTTGTTTTGTTTTCAAAACTATGAAGAATCTTCATCCTAAAGCCTGACATTATTTGATGGCAAGGATCCAAAATGTTACAGTTTAATTTCTGAGTACTGCACACATCTGGGATGATTGTTGGAACATATTGTCATTATTTGCTGGGGGATGGGAGATAAAGGGGTTAGATCTGAGGGATTTGATTTAAAGGCTAGTGAAAGAAAAGAGTAGTAAGCAACAGAGCAAATATAAAAATTCATAGAATCATAGAATGGTAAGGTTGGAAGGAGACCTCAAGGATCATCTAGTTCCACCCCCCTGCCATAGGCAGGGACACCTCCCACGAGCACAGGTCACTCAAGGCCTCGTCCACCCTGGCCTTGAACACCTCCAGGGAGGGAGCAGCCACAACCTCCCTGGGCAACCTGTGCCAGTGTCTCACCACCCTCACTGTAAAGAACTTCCTCCTAACATCCAGTCTAAATCTCCCCTCTGCCAGTTTAAACCCATTGCCCCTTGTCCTGTCATTGCAAGATCTTATAAATAGTCCCTCCCCAGCCTTCCTGCGTTGCTCGAAGTATGTATGTTGTAAACCATACTTTTCATTAGTTTAGTTCGTTAGTAAAGTGCTAAATTGCAATTTAATGTTAGCAATGTTAGCAATTTAATGTTTGCTAAATTGCAATTTAATGTTAGATCAGCTGACATGAAAAAATACTATCCAAAAAATGATGCTGCAGAAAATGGATCCTTTGAAATAAATTCCAGAAGAAATTCAAGCTGCACAACAGCATATCTAACAATTTATTCCTAGACATTTAACCATCTTCTCAATATGATTCAGATCCTAACATACCTTTTATGTTAGAAAATATGCTTACAGGCTCTTTTTCCCCAAGTTAAACTGACTTTTTTTTTTTTTTTTTTTTTTCCTCTCCCCCCCAGCTTGGAGTTAATTTCAAACCTTAGATTGATAAATGCCTCTGCACTATGTCAGTAGAATGGCAGCAACACAGCCAACAATTAAACCACGGTTATTTGATCTTGAACTGCCAGCAAAACAGCAAAACTCAGCACATTTGGAAAGAAATTTGAAAAAGTCACAATATACTCAAGTAAACCTGAAACCTGTTCACCGTTCACCATCTTCTCTATCTTTTGATGTATTCACACAAAGGTACAAAGTCTCATTCCTAAAACTCTTTTCCAGCACAATGTCACTCCCTCCTCCTGTAGCTCTTGCAGGGCATTAGCTGCTTTTGAAATGTACAGAGTTTTTGACAAAGGGACATGCACACATGCTGCACACACAAGATTTCACTTGTGCTTTGTTTTATTCCTATTCTGAAGTCGGTGGATTATTTACAAATAAATGTTACAAAACTAAATATTTGGAGACACTGAAAATCTGTCTTGGATTTGTCTGGAACAAATACTTATATCAAAGTAATTACAAATGTAATCTGTAATTTGCAGTATTTGCCCCCCAAAAACTGCTCAGCAAATAAATATTCCTGCACTCTTGTGTTTTAAGCGTGCCAAGCATATATAGGCTGGATGTTAGGAGGAAGTTCTTGACAGAGAGAGTGATTGGCATTGGAATGGGCTGCCCAGGGAGGTGGTGGAGTTGCTGTCTCTGGAGGTGTTCAAGAAAAGCCAGGATGAGGCACTTAGTGCCATGGTCTAGTTGATTGGATAGGTTGGACTGGGAAATCTTGGAGGTCTCTTCCAACCTGGTTGATTCTATGATACACTTTCATAATAGATTTTTTTTTTTTTTAATGAAATTTATGATTCTACATATTTTATTTTTTGGGGGGATCATAATCTGGATACAAAATCCAACTAATGTTTATATTGTCTGCTCAATCACATTTTGTCCCTTGTGAACACCAGAATTCAGTAAGATTTAGCTACATCCTTGAATTTTATGAATCTTTTTCCCCTCTGAAAAAGAACATAAGAAATGCAGAGACAGATTGGTTCAGCTCTTTACTGTATAGCCATTCCCCCATTAGCTTGTTTCCCAAAGACTACAGAACGGTAACAATCATGGATGCAACCAACTTGGGTCAAACTGATTTGATCCTACAGCCCCATGTGAACAATTCTCTATCTCATTCCCAACCTCTTGACCCACATTTCAGAATTGTTTTTTTTTTAATCCAACACAGATGATCTGTAGCTAGTATTAATCCAAAAATTCAATCTTGCCCTTTCGTTTTCATTCCTTCTCAAAGTGCTCTGCAAAGGGAATGTAAGAGGCATCTGGCTGTGTAATTGCAAAAAAATAATACAGAGCCTATAAAAGTGCAGTAAAATTACCCTTCTGGGTCCATTAGACAACATTTTAAACTATTTTAATCACACACAAAAAAAGCCCAACCAAAAAACCCCTCACCAAACCTATTTGGCTGAAATGTTAATGATAAATGTTTTAATGGATTTTGACATTTAAAATCACCTTAAAACTACAAAGATATATTTAATTCAAAAGATTGGCAGGAGATAGTAGAGTAAGACATGTCTCTGTGGGAAAAACAGAAGGCACTATGCAGAAAAGATTTGCCATTGCCTTTTGTTTCTACAGGTTTCTACAGGTTTTGACTACTTCTACATAAGTTTATCTATGCCTACAATTAATACATAATGGTTTGTAAAATTTGGATCAGTACAAAACCCAATAAAGATAAAATATAAAGGTACCTGCAGTGAACACCAAGAACATCAAGTAACTGAAAATGGGCCATATTAGTTTTATCTGGGGTTACAATGACTCCTTCGTATAAATTGTTGTCCAGGTTAATGGCAGAATATGTTTGTTCCTCTACTTGGAAAGAATTAACAAAGTTCTAGGACAAGAAGTCCAAATTTCTTGCTTTTTAAAATGAGTGTTTCTCTATAGGAACACTCATTTTTCCTGCCCTACAGCTCTGTTATAAAATTATTCCAGACTGATATCTCTACAAGATTTGTATCTTGCACAACACCCAGATTTGCTCCTTGGCACTTTGGGTTTCACTTAGTATGTCATTAAGTGTAAGATGCCTCAGGGATTGGTAAGAAGTGAGTAAATATTTCATCTCTGTTACCAGAATACATAAAAGCCCAAATCATAAGCAGTAGCATTACCACTGTCTGAATTTAAGATGGAATAGGAAAAAAAACCCACAACATAGATCAGACGAAGTCATGTTGTATAAATGGAGCTGCATCAACATTCAAGGGCTGAGGATCTGGCCCAAATACCTCATGGTATAATATGCCACAACCTTTCTATCTTGACAGTAGATACAACTACAGAATAAATTCATTTAGCTGTGTTTCAGTGTAATAACATCATAAGATATTTATAGAACATAAGACACTAATATGTGAGCCCATGCTCAACAGTCTGGTCAGACTGGCCATTGGGGAGCAAGAAATGTAATTAAACAGCTCAGCTGGGGATACTGAAAGATTAGTGGTAAACCACTAACCTAGAAGCTAGGATAGAGCACAGTAACGCCACTGGCTCAGCTCAAAGAAAAAGCTGCTAGTTTCAAGCTCAATTATTTGATCTGAAACTTATCTCTACCACACCTACACTGACTAACTTCAGCTCCAGTGCTACTACAGTTGCAATGCTGCACTGTCAAGAAAATTCTTAGTGTGGCTCTAATACATTGATATGGAATCATGCCTGAACAGCCCCATGGAGGTGAAGTGGCTCTTGATATGACACCAGGATGCCAAGTGAAACCTGGAGGCTATTTAAAATGGGGTGTTGGTAAGGACAGGATTAGTCTAGTAAGAAAGTGTTGTTTAGAAAGATGGTTCAGATCACCTAAAGTTGGTAGTTCTCTTAATTGCCATCTCCTTGCTGGAGGGATACCTGCTTACACTTACAAAGGAAACCTCTCTCACATCTGGTAGTTGAAAATGCCACCTCTGAATCTCAATGACAACGACACAAAACCATCTGAAATCCTCAAACTCATTACCTGCAGTAACAGCCACGTAACAGTGTGCCTGTACACACTTAGGTCAATCACCAATGGTGAAATAAAAGTGCTCAATGTTCATCAGGTTCAAAATATTAAAGAAACTTTAAAGCAAAGCCATATATATTGCAAGATAACAAACAACTAAGTTCTTTATGTCAATACAGGAAGCAATTATAAAGGCTAAATTACATATTATTAAGTAATGGGTTGTTGCAATCTTTTACACAGTATCTGTTGTAACAACAGCTTCCTTTACATATAGTGGAGTAAACTCTAATGTGTTTTCAGCCCCTTGCATAATAATACAAGTGAAAGATTTGGTATTTTTCAAGCAAAGCACTTGAATTTTTTTGTCAGTTTTATGTGCTTCTGGATCATATACCTAACCTAAAGACATTAAGATTATTGTCTTGTATCTTTGTGGGCTTGGATATCATTGTGTAGGTTCAAAATAAAGGAATTTGAATTGTTTATTAAATCCCTACTTTGAAAAATTCAAACCAAATCTACTTACTCTTCAATATCTGAATCAACTTCTGTAGCAGACTACAGTTATTATTAATAAAATATTAAGATGGATAGAGCTTGGAAAAGGAACTGTAAACAAGTTTCTGCCTAGAATCAGAATGAGTTTTCTCAAAGGAAATGCACTCAGTTTCTTCGAAGTAATAGTCAAACATACACATGAAGGAAGAAACAACTCTTCACAGGAAGAAAAGATGAGCACTCTAAAGAAATTTAACCTATTAAGTGCTGCAAAATCACAACTGTGGAAAGAGTGCTTTTATGTGCACAGCATATAGATTTAAATGCACAGATGTATTTATTTCAAGACACAAATTTCTTTATTTAAATGCATATGTTTTTATGCACAGCACATAAATGAACGCTTAGGACATTTGCACAGGGAGAAGGTGAGCCATGAAGATTTGGACCTAGCTTAAAAAAATAAAGCAAGGCTCTGTTTCTAAGGGAAATTTAGTTTTGAAGGACAAAATTCCAGATTTCTTTCTTAATACCAGTTGGCAAAGAGAGAAGCCAAAGTGGCTGTAAGCCAGCTCTACCTCAGCCAGGGATTCCCTCTTGCAGGAGAGTTCAGCTGTCAACTCAGGAATGCTTTATCCTCTCAGTGCAAAGGAGCCGGCACACAGTCCAGGATATGGCTTAGTAGTTTTTTTCTTCCTAAAGTCAATTTTATGGCAGTTAGAGCATAAAGAAGACTCTTGCCAGAAAAGCAGGCTGGCAGAAAAGAGAGTCCCAATTTATCTAGAGTTTAATTTTCTGCCACCAGTTCAATGCAAGAGGAAACGTTACCATTTAGCTCCTCATTCATAGCTTGCAGTGACATTGCTAAAATGTAGGATACAGTAAGAAAGGAATAAGCAGATTTAAAGATTCTACTTCCTTGGCAGATTTTTTTTTTTTTTTTTGGTCCCACTCATTTATATTTTATTCTTATTTTGTTCCCTTGTTCTGTATTCAGAACTTTTTTTCACTGTCTCTTAAATAAACAGGTGCCTATGAAGGTAAGAATGAGTGGGTAAAATGGACCATGCAAGGTTGAAATAAATCCACTGCAATCCAGATTATCCCCACTCCAGAAGAAAAATGCACCCACATTCTTTTAAAGCATAAAAAAATTACATTTCCAAGGAGGACCTAAAGGACTCTGGTGAGTTTTAATAGATAACAAATAAAATATATGTGGATTTCGCTGACTGATGCTAGCCTATGAGCCTTTTGTTTATACAGCAGCATAAATTTCTGGATGACAAAAAGATCCTTTTTGCATATTGGGGATGAACAATGACTTGGGGAGACAAGAGAAAGAAGGAAAAATCTTATGTAAGACTTTATTCTCCTAAAGTAAGAAGAACATATGCAAAATTTTCAGCAGAAGCTCTCAGCTGTCTTTAGTACAACTGGGATTTCTCCTTTAACTTCATCTAAGTTATAAAGAACAGGACTTTACTGTAAGGAATAAACAAGAGGGACACTAAACAAATACAGCTTGCCTTGGCCAAGTCTTAAATGTCAGCAAAATTGAGGAAAAAACCGCTAGGAGATTTTTGGCAGTTAGTTTTACTGAGCCTTTTGTTGCTATCGAAAGACTACATTCAGATAAATACATCATAAAGCTGCAAATAACAGAGTCGCTGGAAGATAAGACATATGAACTCTAGAGTGAGGTGGACTTAAAATCAACAGTCAGTACTGCTGTCTCTATTGCTCTTTTCCAGAAAATCTAAAATGTCATCTGTCAAAACTTTCAGATTAAGCTTCAGATGTATTACTCTGTATTACTCAACATTAAAAGGGCATGTCGTGTGCTGCACAAAAACCAGAGGAACTGACTTTCAGATTCATTCTTCAAATAAGAAAAGAGAGCAATCTGAAAATGCATATTCAACCAGATGTAATCCATATTTTCCAGGTTAGCTGACCACGGTGCCTAGAAACCCCCACTGCAGCCTCCCTCTAACAGCAGTTGATAAAAATGGAAAGCTGACTTTTGACTTTTGCAGCCAGTCAGAAGGAAATACAAAACAGGTGATTTATTTTTGTGCGCCAATTCTTTTTTTGTCCACAGTAATTTTTTGCCTCTTGCAGTCACAAAGCAAGAAACACAACCCATGGAACAAAAAAGAATGCAATGTCATTTATAAGCAATTCTCTCTCATATGCCATCCTCTCATGCACTGTGGCAAGAAATCTGTTAAATAAACATATAAGCAGTATGCTCAGGCAGTGGGACCAAAGGTCAAAGGATAACTAGCTTTGAGAAGGAATAAAATGCAAAATGGAATGGGAATTTTATTTGTAATGATGTTTTTCTACTCGCAAGTTTCCTGCAAAATTATCTGTCACAAATAATGAAGAGGGGAAAAAAAAAAAAAAA